>JASGAU010356202.1:5908-20348 GCA_030220045.1 Australoheros facetus | reverse complement strand
CCCCCCCCCCCCCCCCCCCCCCCCCCCCCCCCCCCCCCCCCCCCCCCCCCCCCCCCCCCCCCCCCCCCCCCCCCCCCCCCCCCCCCCCCCCCCCAAAAACTAAATATTGATTTTACAATCTCATAAAACTATAAAATATTTACACTGGAGACACTGTTGCAATCATTTGGGGCAATATAACTTAAAACTAATTATTAATTGCTAATAATTGTGGCCAGGCAATTTTCTCTCACCTGAATAAATGTTTCAGCTGCAGAGCACTAATTTCTGGGTGCCTAAGGAAATGCATGTGGGCAATACAGAGGGCTTACAGGGCTCTTCGGGAGGTTATTCCAGCTGTGCAACTCTGAGTATGTGCCTTTTATTAAAAATTAATGGCTTTCTCTTCTCTTCTTGTGCCTCCTGCCTACATGACTCTCATCCAGGCAACACATTGCTTCACATTTTGGTTCTCCAGCCCAACAAGACCATCGCATGCCACGCCATTGACCTGATTATGGCACGTGATGCAGAGCTGGACCACCAAGTGCCCCTTGACATGGTTCCCAACTCCAGAGGCCTTACACCTTTTAAGCTGGCTGCCAAAGAGGGAAACATAGTGGTGAGCAGAGCTTTATTGGACTCACACGGCGAGAACCCAACATGAAAGGTGGAACAGATTATTCCTAATCCCATCCTCCCCTCTGTCTCTCTCAGGCATTTCAGCACCTGGTTAACAAAAGACGTTTCGTCCAGTGGAGTCTGGGCCCTTTGACCTCTCATCTGTACGACCTGACCGAGATCGACTCATGGGCCGACAACATGTCAGTGCTGGAGGTGATTGTAAGCAGCCAGCAGAAAGAGGTACAGAACAAGATACAGATAGCATCTCAGAGAAAATGCACAGAGTTATCAGAAATGTTCAGGTTCTGAGATCTTTCATTTTTTATGTATGTATTTATGGTCTCCAGGCAAGGAGAATACTGGAGGTCACTCCTGTGAAGCAGCTGGTTAGTCTGAAGTGGAACCTCTATGGGAAACATTACTTCAGGTAAAGTTTTTTTGTTTTGTTTTGTTGAGTCTGAGGTAAAAATGTCTGAAGTGTACACATGTCTAGTGTGGTTTAACACGTGTGTTTCTCCTCTCTTTCTTTTGTCAGGTTCCTGCTGTTGGTGTATCTCCTGTACATCGTGACATTCACACTGTGTTGTGTGTTTCGCCCCCTAAAGGATCCTCCAGAGAATTACACGCTGCCAGGCAGAACTGTACGGATCCAGAAGACATTTGCGGTGGGTTTGAACTATAACCATAAATAGATCTCAACAATTTACACTATACTGTGTTGATCAGGTTCTTTGAGTGATTATTTAATATTCAATGTACTGTATATTGCTGCTCAGTTACAGTAAAAAAAAAAAAAAAGAAATTTACACCAACACATTTATTTTAAAGCCGCATTTATATTTCAGATTAGCATTTTGCAAAGCAAATACAAATATTTTTTTTAATTACATTAGTCATCAATTAAGCAACCAAAAAGCAATAAAACTTGGATTCAACTCAACATTAAAGTACCTCTTAGATGTTAATACACATAATTACAGTATGATCCAGATAACTATAAGTATGAGTATGTATTAGGTGTTTAGTTCTGGAAAGACCCCTTCTCAAAGCCAAAAACCATTCACGCCCCACTAATTTTATCTATTATTAACAGTAAATAAGAACAAAAAATATATTTTAGATGGGAAATTAGTGCATTACAGTAGCAAAAAAAGTGGGGGATGGGGGAAAGTTATTTAATTCAATAAATCGGTTTTGTGATACGACATGGTAAAGATTTTCTCTGCCCCTGTGGCAGCAGAGCTAAAATAGATGTTTGAGAAAATGTTCATGAGTGCCATTGTAGCTCAATTGGTTGTAAAGGTAACCCAAATGCTGAAAGGCTGCAGGAACCTGGGTTAACCTTTGCCCCCAGACTGTTCCCTGGGTGTTGTTCCCCATTGCTCTTTTCCTTCTTTGCATTTGCCTGCTGCCCTTTCAAATAAAGGCTGAAAATTGCCACTAAAATAATTTTTAAAAATTAATGTAATCCATTATTTTTCCCCCTGGTGGCCCACTCCCCACACAATTTGAGAAGGCAATATTTTCATAGCGTGTCACTTCTACTTTGGTAGTTAGTACTTCCTCAATCACCACACCGCAGGAGGTTTTCTTTCTTAAAATGATTTCAGTGACATAGAAGTATGTTTTTTAGGTTCTTGATGTAAGATTTTGCTTTCAAGTAAATAAGTCAAGAATGAGGAGACACTTATTTTGTCTTATTTGCTCATGCTGAATTGAATGCATGTGTAAATTTTAAATTGTGCACCCACATAAGTAATCATAAACATTATTTCCCTTTTGTCCATCTCAGGAGAGTTATGTGACACACAGCGATAATCTGCGGCTGGTAGGAGAGATCATCAGCATTGTGGGAGCTGTTGCCATACTTTTGCTGGAGGTGTACATATAAATCATGCTTTATTCACACATATTTGACAGTACATTTAATATTTAACCGAACTGTTCTGACACATCCTCATGTATACCCTGTACTCCAACAGATCCCTGACATACTGAGAGTTGGAGCAAAGCGCTACTTTGGCCAGACAGCACTGGGAGGCCCTTTCCATGTGATCCTGTCAGTACACAGACTTCTGAGCACCCAAACAAAGCATAATGTTTGGAAACACTGTCTAACCTTGTCGCTGCTGTTGTTTTGACCAGTATCACCTATGCCTGCTTGGTGATTCTGCTGTGCGCGTTCAGAGTGTGTGGGGTGTACAGGGAGGCCGAGGTGATGGCGGTGTGTTTGGTTCTCGGCTGGTGTAATGTCATGTTCTTCGCCCGTGGTTTCGAAATGCTTGGCCCTTTCGTCATCATGATACAGAAGGTAAGGGACAGCTCGGTGTGAATTGGTTGCTTTACAAGCTCGTGACTGATCGAGTTGGCTCCATTCACACACCTGTGCAAATATGTTTTCATTTGTTGTTTTGGTTTTTGAGGTTTTATGTTTTCAGACTGAGCTAACGTGTGTCTCATTTCCCCCTAGATTATATTTGGAGACCTGACAAAGTTTATGTGGCTGACTTTCATTGTGATCATGGGTTTTTCCACCTGTGAGTATATTCTTGGCAATGTGAATAAACACAAATCTTGTGAGATAAGAAAATCTTTAAATGAGTGTTGGAATTATTGTATGAAACTTTATTTTGGTTGCTATAAATTATCATTGCTTCTGTTTTTATAAGTTGATAATTTGTTTTCTATGTTATATTGTTTCTTTTACCTTGATGGGGAACACACACACACACACACATGTGTAACGTATACGTAGACCATATGTTGTAACCTGAGCCTTGTGTAAACACACGTGATTTGACTATGTAAGCGAGTGAAATAAAACAGCTGCGAAGGAGGCCGTCCCTCGGAGATCTTTTCCTCTTTGTTCGGAGAGAGCTCAGAGGACGGTTTCCCCTTGCTGCAAGAAAGATAAGAGTTGTGTGTTTTGTTCCATGTTTTATAAAATGATCTGAACCTATCAATGAGACATTCCTGCTCTCTTCTTCCCAGCCCTGTGGATGGTGTATATGACTCAGGAGGTAGATTCCCTTCCTTCATATCGCTCCTTCCGCGTCACCCTGTTTTCCCAATTAGAACTCAGTATGGGCTCCATCGATTTACCTGTTGACCAAACCATCCCTGTACCTCCGATCGTCCATGTGCTGCACTTCGCCTACACTGTTTTCTCTTGCACGCTTCTGCTAAATCTGCTCATCGCCATGATGAGTGACACACAGTGGAGGGTGGCCCAGGAAAGAGATGAGCTCTGGAGGACTCAGGTAACACACAGTTGTTACACACACATACATGGTTACCTCTTCAGCAAGCATTAAGCATTGCTGTGTCATGCTTACAGATGTAACATTGTTATTCAGGTGGTGGCCACAACGCTGATGCTGGAGAGGAGGCTCCCTCGCTGCCTCTGCCCTCGGCTTGGGGTTTGTGGGCTGAACTATGGCCTGAATGAGCGCTGGTATCTGAGGTAAGATACAACTGTAGTACCATGAACAGAAACAAAGGCCTGAAAGAAAAGAAGAAAAAACAAACAAACACAGAAACTGCCTAACATAGCAGAAATATTCCTGAGAGAGATTTTAGCTGAGCTGGGAACATAACTGCACTGCAGCCACTGTTTATGGATATTTGTTTTCTTTCTTAAAGTCAGATTCATTTCACTTTTTTCTGTATTATCAAGGTTAGCGTGGAGAAACAAATAGCCTGGCTACATTTAAAGGTAACAAAATCTGACTTTCAGTACAAATCATTTCAGTTAATTTCTCAAAATGCCAAATATTCCTTTTTTTATTTAATTTTAGGCCAACTGGCGGATGCTCATATGAAGAATGGTTTTAAATAATTAGATCCGTGTATGTGAAAATAAGCCCTGTAAGCCAAAAGCCTGGACTTCAAACTACTCTAAATGCTTTCTACTCAGGACATATGGCTCTGGTTTAGAAGCACAGAAGCCCCACCCACTTTTGGAGGCCAGCCAGTCAGAAGAAAGTTTGTATAAAGGGGGTCAGACACTTAAGGCCTGCCTGGTAAAAGACTAATAAAGATTGAACTGTAAGTCATAGAAAACGTTTCTAGAAGAGTGGAAAAATAAAAAATATTGAGCTGGAAATGTGCATAATAGGTCCCCGTTAATGTAATATGTTATACATGTGTAGGTAGAGGGGACTGGTGGTAAGCAAGTGATAATGGTGCTTGTCACTGTAGCCACAAGTCAAGACCAGCATCACTTGGGGCTGCAGTGCATTAAATTTGTATCTTACTGTAAGTGAATAAGCACTTCCTTCCACTAAATATTTCACTTGATGAGAACAGGTGGAGGGGGGTTTCCAAAAAAACTGGAAACGACCATGTAACAGAAGTAAATTAGGAAACGTGTGACTTCTTCTTTATTCATCCTCTTTTCAGGGTTGAAGACAGAAATGACCCCATGATGCAAAAGATGCGACGTTACATAAAGGCCTTCTCCAAAGAGGATGAGAAGGAGAAGGAGGGACTGGAGAATTCAGACACATCAAAGGGGAGCTTGAAGCTGAGAAATAAAAAAGCAGGGGAAATGTGGGAAGTGATTCGCCACAGCGCTTTAGGTTTGGACATGGAGAAGGAGGAGCCAGAAGAGGACCAGAACATTAAATATGTTTAGAAAGACATGCTACCAAACCCTGAAGATCCTTCCTTTCATTAACTTTGAGCCCTGTATGTACTAAGCCGATGTGAAGGATTGATGACTTTCAGTGAACTTGGGAAAAAAGGACCAAACTATCTTGGTTTTTCTATATAGTCAGTAGTGCAATTGTTTCCTCAGTGTTACAACATAGACTGTTATTTTATAGAAATATAAAAGAATATTTAGCAGTAACATATGCTAAGAAAGCAAAACACAGACATTCAACTTATCATGTAGCTGCATGAATACCTTTATAATAGAATAAAACTTCCTTGAGAAAGTTTTACTGGCCTTTATTTGTAAAATAGTCAGACAGCAGAAAATAAAGTTATACAGTGCAAAAGAGTGAGATACTCTGATTCGAGCTTAAAGGCACCATTAAAAATATATCAAATATTAGAACAGAAATTATTCCACACAACGCTGCAAGCAAATATGACTTATGACAACCTAGAGTAATTAAACAGCTCTTCAAGTGTTAAACTATTAGCAACTGTTAGCTAAGAGGCCTGTTTGTATTTCTTTGCTGGATAGTGGAAACATACATGATTTGACGTTTTATTGTAGAATTTGATGCTTGTTGACAGAACAGATTGTTCTTGTAGAAAGACGCCGTCAGAACTGCAACTGACAGATGAAGTAAGTGGCGGAGTGGCAGGGAGCTCTGAACCAGTTTTTGTCTGCTGGGGCTGTGCTGTCGAGGATCCCGCAGTTCCCATTCCATGGATTTTCTGCCCAATAGCTGCAAACAAAAGAAAGTCATTGAGTATGATACTGCAATATTCGGATTCTTCATTAATTTGGGCAGTGTCCACTTTAATAGGTACACTTGTAATCTAATGTGACAGCTGTACCATTTTTATTTTTTTTGTACATGTAATTGTACACATAATCTGTTTCTGAGTTGGTGCTGTGACTTTCCTACTATGTTGAAAAGGAAAAAAGGATTGCACTGCACAGTGCAATAGTGGCAAGTCCCACAATTATAAACCACAAATAACTATGTCTAGACTAGTCTATTATTCAGTCATCTGCCTCAAGATTCATCAAGGACAGCTTATAGAATAAGAACCTCTCTTGCAGCTCAGTGTTGTCAACCCAGGTCCAGTCAGTGCCTTTTTGACTGGTGCCAATCCAGTATTGGAGATTCCCTTTCTTTGTCAGAAAATCCTAAAGGAGAAAGCACCATGTAATTACTAGTTAATTATTAACACTTCATAAACTGTAACTGAAAGGACACAGTTAATAAATCAAGGAAGGAAGGAAGAGAGTGGCATAAGTGGTATCATATCCACCTGAACATCTTTGCTGGTAATAACAGCAAGAGATCCCCCTCTGGAGGTGCAGTTCTGCTTGCTCTCGGACCACCTCAGTCTAAAAGTCGACAGGAAAAAACAAGATCGGCCAAAGGTCAGCCACCCGTCAGCACACTGCTTGCAGCCAATGTCTGGAAGCAGAGAGAATTAAAAAAATATATATATTGTGAAAAGTTAGTTAAAAGTTGAAAGCTTTTTTTGGTCAGATGCAGAATTCAAACCTTAAGCTTTTCTTTCTTTTTCTTTTGTACGAGGCTTTGATTGTCAAACTTTCATCGTCATGCAGGTATTTTTCCAATTGCACAGAAATCTAAAATGGTCACAAAATGTTTTCCTGTTCTAATATAAAAAAAAAGAACAGGAAGTAACTTTCTTTGAGACCCATTTAAAAATGTAATTTGAATCACTGTGAAAGCAGAACTATCACTAAAAACATGATTGAGAAATAATCCCCCCCACCACCACCACCACCACCTCTTGTTTTAATTGCACACTCACGTTTAATGTGAATGGCTGGGAAGCGAGCCTGGCAGTGCTCGAAGGTGCATGCTGGAGCAAATGTACGACCTCCCCTGTCAGCTGGTATAGTTTCCTCTGTCACTGGGCAGGCTGTTGATCCTGTTTGCACTAGAAATCAGAGCACAGTGGGAGGAGATTTGAGAGAAAGAATAGCGCCCTGAGGCTGCAGCAAAACAACATGTAACATGTTACTCTTGTGTTATCTATTGTTATACGAAAAAGTAGAATAAAAGTAATGTATAAATAAACTGTATACCTGTAGTCTTTTTGATTCTGCTCTACTCTACAAGGATCTACAGTCTTCCATAATCTGCTTCGGTGTTAGAAGCATAATGGCGCCAGCAGTCGTTTGTTATCATAGTGCTGGCATGAATTCAGATCCATGGCTGCAGATACTCACGTTTCAGGCCGAGGATAATGACAACCACCAGAAGGACGATGCAGATTAATGTGAGGAATAAACACGCGGCACGGTACAGACGTGGATTTCCTTCAGTCTGTTCTTTTTCTGAGGAGGAAGACATCAAACAGATGTTAATAAGCACAACAAAGACCGCCATGAAGCCTGCAAAAGCTGCTTCTTCCCACCTTTCTTTGCTCCCAGTTCAACCGATAACTTGGATGACAAGTTTTCACCAGCCTCATCTTTCTTATCCTCAGCATAACTGCGGCAGAATTTAATGTACATGGAGAAAAATATTCTGGTACTTGGGAGAAAGCTTGTTTCCTCTGTCCTGCTCTGTCTTCCTCTCTGCTGACTCTAGACTGGCTGCAGCGGTGCAGTTATAGGACACCCCCCTTTGTCTCATCACCATAGCAACATGACCTTCACTGATTCCTAAACTATTCATGGAACACAGTCCCTGGTTTGTCCTTGAATGCCCCCAAATTTAATCTCTCTCTGTGTCTCTCTTTGAGAATGAGTGTGTGTGTGAGAGTTCAGAGAAAAACACAGACAGATACAGAAGACTTTCTCCTCCGAAACAGCAGATAAAACCTCTTTTTGAGGTCATTTCAGATCAGTATTTATGTCTAATGCTCTGCAGATACAGAGCACACGCACGTCACTGATGCAGATTTAAAATATTGGTCTGTAAATATCAGATTATAGTGCAGGATTTGTGTAGAAAGAGGGAAGTAGGTGACAACTTAATGAAGTCACTCTAGACTGCAAGACTGAACCTCAACAGTGCAATGAAAATATTTTCCATTTCTTTAATTTAAAAAAAAAAGTTCTAATGTGCTTTGTTGACTTTTTTGTGGGTTAGTGATCATAAAAAGTTACACACACTGTGGTGCCATTTCATCATGCCATCTTATTTATTTATTTATGTTGTTTCAACAGCTAAATTGGCTCACTGCACACAACACGCAATCGAGAACAATGGGAGTTAGACATGAAAAACCTAACTGCATACACACTGAATAATGTGGTTAGCGAGAAGTTGAGTTCAAATTGTGTCGGTTCTTTCTAAAGTAACACAACAGAAGACATTTGACTTCCTGTCAGACTATCTTTACTTCAGGCTGATGGTGAATTTGCTCTCACTGAACCACATTAACAGCACTATTGCAAACTACATCTGGTGGAAATCATGTTAACGTTTTTTTGTTTTTTTTTGCTGCCTACAAACTGGATTGAAATGGTGCAATGATGCATGAAGAAAAACCCGTGAACTCAGCATAATTCAGAAATATCTTAACACTCATGCTTATATTAATGAGTGTTGCAAATGAAAGCATCAGCATAAATTGTAACTGTAGCATTTGATGATACGGCCCAGACGATACAGGGTAATTTAAAAATATTACCATGGAATTCTTCTAGAGTTAGTGTGTAACTTTCAGTACCTAAAAATACTTGAAACAGAGGAAAGGAGTGACATTTGTCAGATTATTATCATTGTTGTTGTCTTTTCTTTATAAGTTAAAGGAAACACATTGTTTCCTGATCATGTTGTTTCATTTGGTTTTAGTTATTCGGGACATTTTGTTCATTGTTTTTAGCTTTAAACTACAGAGAATAAAGTGAAACAATTATTCTATTTTCAATTATTCTGTATTATGAAGTATTACCAATATATCTTGTTCCGTTTGTCTATATATTACTCTTTTATGTCAGGATTATAGATTCTGTTGAAAAAAAAAAAAGAAAACTGTTTTAATCGCAGTGGTAGCAGTATTAGTAGTACTTCTAATTATGAGAGCAGTATCACTGACATTATTTAACTTCTGTCACAACAAATACTTTTTTTTAAATATTGCATTATAATGCATAAATATTGGCATAAACATGATTTCTTGATGCATATCATTAGCATTATAAATATGTGTAAACATTTGGTATAAGATATTACACTTGTACCCCATTCACAATGAAATCAGTGGCCTCATAATTAATTATAGTGCCGATAAAATTCTGGTCATGGTGACCACAAAGAATTATTTTTATGCAGAAATATTATGAAAATGATGATTACTTAATTTGAGATGAGGTGGTCAGTCAATTAATTTGCTGCAAACTCCATTAATTAATTAGTCACATCTGAAGCAGAGTGTTTCTTCTTTTTTTTTTCAGTTTTCAGCCCTACAACATGAATATTTGAACAGTAAAGGCAAGACAAGAAAACAACAAACTAAACTAAAAAAAAAAAAAAAAGACAGTTGCAGTATTATTTAAATTTGATAAAACTGCAAAAACATAAAAATACATTGAAAATCAGGACAAAGATAGAAAATATTTGACAGTAAGTGCTTCAAAGATTCAAACATGTGCAACATCACTGCAAACGTCACTATCAAACACATTTTACAGTAATGTAATGCAATTTGAAGATTAAAAAAAACCCACTTCTGCTTTTTTTTTCTTTCCTCTGGATGAATCACTTTTCGTAAGAAACCATCATATTCCTTGGAAATTGTTATTCATCTGCAGGATGGTAGAAACTATAAAGGTGAAAACTACATGCTGTGATTATTCTGTACAATAATGATGCTAAATTCTATGTTTTACTTAAACATACAGTACCAGTCAAAAGTTTGGACACATTCATTGGTGGTTGCCAAACTGGTCAACTCCCAAGGTTTTCACACACATACTGAAGACACGCACATTTAATGTAAAACTGTACCTGGTGGTGTTTTTTCCGGAGCACCAATAGATAAAGCTTCTGAATAGATATCCTCAGATGGAGTCTGCAGTTTAGCATAGGGGTCTGGTTCTGCTTCCTCTAAAGATAAAAATACAGACACATTTTAGCAAGAGAAATAAACCATCTGCGGTTTGCTTTCAAATAATCAACATTTTCTGAAGTAAAATCTAACTTTTCAGAACTTTTATTGAATAGATTCTTAATGTTTTGCAGTGTTTACACTTTATGTAAAATTCCCCTGAGTTGCACACATAACTTTCAGTTAAACAGTGGCAGAATGTAAACATCGATTACCTTCGATTTTGACTTCCAGCATCGGTTCACCTGCTCCTTCATCTTCTTTGCTTTTTTCATTCTCTTTGGGAATCTCTTGCATCTCCATGGCTCCTCTCTTGTTCTGTCTTCTCAAAGTTTCGATTTTGCAGGCGAGTCTTTCAGACCTCCCTGGTCAACTGACAATGGGGTTACGTAACTTGTCTTGCAGCCACACAGATCAAAGTTGAAATCAAGCTCATACTGCCTGATTTAAATGAACACCAAATATGACTCACCTAACCAGTAAAGACTACAGACTCCTCTTGCTTAAACGCTTCTATTTTACAGGTGTGCCCACAGATTATTAACCTAAGTTGATGACCTGTGGGCGTGTCTTTCAGGTATTGTGTAATGTTTATGGTTTTGACTTAAAGGTGCAACGTGAAACTAAAATGAGCCAAATAAATTGTATGAAAATATATATGAAAGATTTGAAAATGCCTTTTTTTTCCCCCTCTATTTGCATCCAATACATTGTTGGCAAATGGAGACACACAAACAAGAAAGATCCACACAACTGTTGGCATTTTCTTTATTTTCCACAAAAGTTCACGATAATTTACAAAAACAAAAAATACTATTTGCATTAAATACAGGTAAGTGAGAAAGAAAGAGCTCTCTCAACGCAATTGCAGTAACTTCCTCTTTTTTTTACAAAACATTCCTTGTTTTAAGCCTTTCTCTGTTTACAAGTAAGGAAATCAATGTGACTTTAAGTGTGGTAAACCCATCATCACCTTAAAATACTGTTCAAAGTTAAAACCACCAAATTCTGCTTTGTACAAAGTTTTTATCTTCCACAATGCAGGTAGTTACTTATCAAAACTACTATTATAGAAAATAAAAGTGGATGTGAAGCATTTTAAAACAGCTTTCTTCTTTCTTCTCTCATTCTTGCTCCAGTCTTTTGCTCTCCCTCATGCACCGTACACGCTCTCATTACTGTAGGTCATGTAGAGAAACAAGTCCTCTTCATGGTGCTCCTGAAACACAACAAAGCAAGAAATAATCCATAAATGAGCATGAAAAGTAGCCTCGGGTGCACATATGGAGACACACACCCACGCTAAAACTGCTCAAGACAAACAGAACCTTTATACGGATATGAAATAAAGCAAGTCAGCAATTTTTATATATGATACCTTTGTATTTAATCAAACCCTCGACTGTCTCATAATGTTCACTGCTTATTTCTGAGCGTGCTGGTTTTAGCATCACTTTTAGAAATGACACTTCCGTTTCTTCTGTTTACTTTCTGTTATGTTCTTAGCAAGATTACAAAAAGTGAAGTAACACTGCTGAATAAGCAGATGTCTAACCAGTTTCAAGCTGTGGGTTGTGTGTATTCTCTGAGTTTATTAAAATGATCTGAACCTATCACTGTGAACACATATTTAGTGTGTTGTGCCCAGGTCAGAGTGGAATGATTGTGTGCGCGCGGTAGCTTTGCATTTATGTAGTGTGAAGCAGACATACAGTACTGTGCAATGTTGAGTGTCATTTCTTTATGTTTTACTTTCAAGGTAACAGACTGTGATTTTTAAAGTGATATTGAGTAACAGTTCTCCAGGCTTTCTGAAGGTCTTTCAAACTTTTTCCTTGGGCATTGGCTGCTTTTTCATTCATTTTCAGTCCAGTCCTTGTATCCAATCATTTTCAGAGGAATGATTTTTGTATTTGCTAAGCCACTTAACACTGACCTTTGAATTATTCAAACATAATAAAAAGGTACCTGACTCATGGGACGACCTAGTGTCCCATGAGTCAACAGACAACTTGGCAAAGGTACAAATTGAAATTGTACCTTTAGGCACTTTGTTACAGGCACCCTGCTGCATTAAAAACATCCCTTTGTTCCCATTTCTCCAGCAAACCGTACAAAAGAATTATGATGATAACAGTCTGACAGGCATAAAATAGCATTTTTGCGTTAACAAGGTGATTCCTAAAGGGCTGTTAGCTGAAAGCTTAGCATCTCTCTGCATGGTGTGCAGTGTGTCCTAAAAACCTTTGAGGAAACTGGAACAAGTGGAGGACAAAAGAAGAACTGGTAGGCCTAAAAAAAAATAAATAAAAAAGTCTACTGCAGATGAACAGTATCTGAAAGTCACGTCCTTAAGAAATATGGAAAAATCCAGCAAAGCCCTGACACAGCACTTAAAAGATGCATCTAGACCTTCAGTTGATCTATCTACTGTTCACTGAAACCTCATGAGAAATGGTCTCAATGGAGGCGTGGCTTTCAAGAAGCCATTCTTAAGGAAGAGAAACAGGGAGGAAAGGCTGAGGTATGACAAATTACACAAGAACGGGACTGGAAATCAGTGGCAACAGGTCTGATGAAAGGAAGGCATACTACAACGATACCTTGACACAGAATGGAACAAAAGGCAGCCAACATCTTTGAATGTCCGTCAAGAAGCCTGGCGAACTATTCCTGAAGACTTCTTCAAGAAATGACAAGAAAGCTGCCTCAGAGAGTTCAGGCTGTGTTGAAGAATAAAGGTGGTCACACCAAATATTGACTTTCAAACGGTTTTTTTCTTTATGTGCTGTATTTCTATGTATGTTTGCATGTTTCAATAAAACACTGCACCCATTTCCCATTTTCCTATCAAACTATAAAAATCGAGGACTGGGTCAATACCTTTTGACAGTGCTATAGCTTTAGAACAGGACAGTAATCTCTAAAGGTTTGTAACTGTTCCACTGTTGGATATGTGTGTCCTCATGTGATTGTGTGTGTGCAGACAGATTTACCTCATATACTGCAGAAAGAGGGGAGCTGGATGGGGGAAGAGAGTTGTTGACAAAGAAGAAGAGTGCCTCCTCTGGTCTCAAAGACACGCGCTGACGGATTAGGAAGCACAACTGGCCGACTAAAAAAAAAAAAAAAAGGAAGGAAATACACAGAGCCGGATGGTCCGTGAGTGTCACACGCAGCCGTTTTGTTTAAGATGAGAAAGGTTTAAAATAAAGAACTGATGGAGACAAGTCACGGTTCAGTCTCAAGACTATAAAACAAAACTTATGTACAGCTAAGAGAACTATCATTAGCTTTAAAAATAATAGCTCCTCTCTCTCTAGACCTTTTTGTTTGAAGTGTCACTGACACTTTAAAATGTCTATACACATTTAAAAATAGGCCTATCCCAACTGACTGATCCAAAAGCTTTGGGAAGTGCATTGTTAAGAGTTGCAGGTTAAGAGTTACAAGAGTTAAATTTATTTAAAAACAGCTTTGACATTGCATAGTTTGTCAGTCCCTGTTAAACTGCAACATGCCCTGCTTAGTATATATAAAAATACTCTTTGATGGTACATTTTAAATTTTTCTGTATCAGTAATATCATTTCACCTGTTAAATCAGAGGGTACTAAGTATTTCTTCTTGTCCAGTTCAGGAGCTCGTGACCTCGGAGCCCTCTCCACAATGATCTGGGGTGAAAGAAAGAAAAGGGAAAAAAAGTAGTTATTCACAAAGACAGACACAAAGTACAACTACAAGAACAAATAACTTCACATTACTTAATAAAATATATGAAATAAGTTTAAGAAATCATAAATTGAAGATTTTTTATTATTACAAAACTAATTTTAAGGTGAACCTATTATGTCTTTACTTACTTTGTCACATATATACTGTTACAATGGTGGATGCTCACATTAAACATGGCCAAAGTGTCAAATACTGAGGTTAGCAGATGGCCAAGTAATCCCTGACAGGAAAAAACCTGCTTTAAGGCAGCAGCCAATCAGAAGACAGTTGGCTCAAAGGGAGGGTAGCTACAGCAGCTGCTTTATGAACTGAGATCCAGTATAAGATAAACAAGGATTATTCTGAAATTTATCTGCTCTGCTACAGCTCAAGAATGC
>JASGAU010356201.1:0-19792 GCA_030220045.1 Australoheros facetus | reverse complement strand
GGTAGACCCAGTAGACTGGCAGCGCATGTAAAATTCATGCTCTCTCTTATAGGATAGATTACTAAGACATTACTAAAAAGAGGCTCTACACCATGAAACATTTACTACTTTTACTAAAAATCACAATTCTTACACTCCTGGTAGAATATATACACTCCTCTGGCCACTAAAATCACCACAAGGTAAATAGAAGGCAATTATGCAGAAACAAAACATTCAAGGATAAAACACACACAATTAGACTCACCTCTAAGTCGTTAAAGAACAAGTGCGTGTCGGCCAAGTTGAAGATCATTTCTTCCATCCTAAGGCCTAATGATACAGATGTTGGCGGGTCCTAAAAAAAACAGACAAAAAGAATTAAATCAAACCACATTATTTTGAAACCTAAGTGTGTGTATATATACTGTTTGTCTGAAGAAGCAGATGAAGCAGTGCAGGACAGTAAATAATGATGTTCCCTGCAAGTTCCTCAATTAACACAAAATCCCTTTAAATTCTACAGCACAGTATTCCCATAAAAGAAGACATTAGGTGGACTTGAAAGTTTCAGCCTCAGTTTACGACCCTCTGAAAGGGACCAGAATAGTCATCAGAAATGCCACAGACAGACAGAATGAGGAGAATAAAAGCATGCCTCTTCTTGGGAGGGGCGGTTAAATGGAAGAGCTGGGGGTCACAGGCTCATCATAAATAGCCCATTCTCCACATAGTTGTCCTGATGCATCATCTGATTGCTCGCTACATGATAAAATACAATTCCTTGTAAAGTTTCTTTAGGAAACTGACAGTCACTCTGAGTGTTCATAAATTAAACTGCAAAATAATACAATATTATATGAATCCCCATTTTAGGCACAACTACAAATTCTTCCTTAAATTGCGATCTCTGTCAGCAATGTGACACATGCTGCAACGGTGATATGGCTGCACGGTCTGTAAGATAATACCAAGAGAGGAGTGAACAACACTGTAAATAGTTAATGAGCCTGTGACAATGTGTTCAGTTTTCCTTTTAAAAAGATAATGAATAGGCAAAATGTCATCAGTGCATTCTCACATAAACATTCATAAAGTTATAAACCTTATGTAGTGACACGTCCTATAATTATAAAATTGTCCATTAGTAATTTACTGTAGTCTTATTTTTGGCTCTCTTTCTCTTTTCTTTTTACACACATTCAATGCCTTTTATATTTTAAATCTCAAATCAGCAAAATGTCCTCAGCAAGCAAAGGACGAAGGCAAGACAAAAGCTGCCTGTGGAGGAGGAGGTTTTCCTGCAGCTGGGTGAGACCTGCATTAAAGACAAGCCAGGCAGGACCAGAAGCAGGGATTACAGAGTTAAACCACCTAAAGACACACCTGAGCTTTCCACTGATTAGCTGTCACACCCCACAATGCTTATGTTTTTTCTAAAATGACAGAGTACAAACCACACAAGTAGAGCTCAATCCCCCACTTCTAGAGGCTTTCTCCTTCCTCTTAACCTCCCAGTTTGAATCAATCTTTCAGTAAGAATTCATCAAAAATAATTAGCCTCCCACATCAGCAGGCTACCAGCTCCCTCTTCCCAACCTCTGGCGCTGTTGGGTGATTCACTGTTATGGACTGGTTTGGTGGGAAAAGGAAGCCTTTTCTGCACAAGTGAATCCTTTCCAATTAAATCTAAACAATCAGTCAGCGAGGGAGTTAAGAATACAAGCAGGCCAGAAGGCCAAAGTGCTGCTGCTGTCACTGCTCCAGCACCACCTGTCCTGAGATGTCAGTGCCTCTAGGGGGACGCCAAGCCCCCCCCCCTCCACCCTCAAGCCCCTTACCAATAACAACCCCCATCCCCATCCACTTTAAGCTCTAGCTCTGGCCAGCCCAGTACCAGCACAGCTGGCCTTAGCCATCAGCTTTATGGGGGTGAGCTGCCTTGATGCCAATTAAAAGAGCTGATAAGAACAGCAGGGTTATGTGTATGAGGGAGAGAAAAAAAAGTCAGAGAGAGAGAGAGAGCGAGCGAGCGGGTGGGAGGTCACAGTGAGTGAGAGAAAGTGTGGATGTGCAGTCACTCAGATACACATCTATTTATAGTAAGCTCAGAGCAGCTAGGAGGGAAAATTGTTTTGTATCTTTTTGTTTATGCCTGGCATCAATGACAGGCAGGAAGGAGGAGAAAAGGGGTGGATGGTTGTGGTGGTGGATGGCTAGTTGTGTTGGTTGTTAGTTTTAACTATCTTTTCTAAGGGAGATTATAGATCTGCATTTCAGATAGGAGCATGATGGAATGACCAAAAAAAAGGTTACAAACAGACTAAAATGGGCAGAGAAGAAGAAAAACAGAGCAGAGAGGCTCTAGTAGCTGTTGCTTCCTATACGAGCTCTGATGGAATGGATCATTACAGAGTTGCAGAGGAGCACACCGGAGACCCTGTGTGTGATTATGTGCGTGCATGGTGCAAGAGACCCTCATGACGGAGCCACAGCTCCCTAAGCCTGAGCTCTCTCTTTACGCAGCAGGCAGGGCTGAGAATAAAGTAAATAAACAGTAGAGGGTCGTGGGGCAGCCCTCTTTCACCCTCAAAACAAAACACNCCCCCCCCCTCCCCAGAACAAAGGTTCAGAGCATGGGCCGCAGACGCTAAGCTCTATGACATATGAGGAGTAATATGTCATTTTCAACTTGCCAAAACATGCAGTGATTAAAAACAAAACAGAACACTGCTCTTAGACAAAATTAAAATAAAATGCTGATTAGTTTATGAATTTGATATTACAGTCATTTTTATTCATGTGACTACTATCTAGAAGGGGAATAAAAATAGGCAGGATGATGTACTTTAAAGGCTTTATGGAACCTATGACCTCAATATAACCATGAGAAAAGGATCCTGGCTTATTTCCCAAATTATTTGTTTTGAAGGTTTAAATTTAGAGAAGCAATTTACATGAAACAACAAATAGAAAAGCCTGGAAAAGTAAACTTTTCGTTTCATGAGTGCACAAAGTTACATGGGATAGAAATGACCTTTTACTATAATAATAAAAATATAATAATAAAAATATATGTTTGCTAATACATACATATTTGTTGAGGCTTAATTAAGCCAGGTTTTGTAGCATTTCTAAATTCTAGTTGGAAATCTGGCTGGACTGTATTTAGTGAATTCACTCTCCTGCCAGGGTCTCCAGGGAGATCCCTGCCTGAAAAGGATGGATTGAGAAGCACTTAATTAAACTAACAATGTGGCATTTCTAAAGGAGAAAGGAACACTCAAGATGTGTCAATAGACATCTAGAGTGCAACTGTTGTGAGCCCCTACAGCCGGGCCTGGACCAGCCATGCATACTGTAGCTCCAACAGCTGCAAAGAGCAGTCATGTTTTTTTGCCTAATCTCATTGGACCCATTAGGAAAATAGAAGCAATTATCTATACATCGAGTTTGCTCGATCGGCTCACTGCGGATTTAAAGAAAAGGGTAATCCATCCTCTCCTCAATGGTCAGTACCCAACTTCCCCTCCCACCACCAGCACCTTTTAATATTTATGCATTTTGCTGATAAAGTGAATGGCTACTGTCACAGTCTGATGTCACTCACCCGTCCGTATCTGTTGGCATAAGAACCCGTAAGCAAGGAATGGAAAATGATGATTGTTTCATCTAGGTCCCAGATGAAAACTCGCTGGAGAGATGGGGGGCAGAGGTGGGGCAGAAAGAAACAAAGAAAAACAGAGAAAAAAAGAGGCAAAATCAATGGTGCACTCTGTAGGGCTGCAAGGTGATCCTCCTGGTCAATAGGCCAGGAGCGTATTCGCGTGCCACAGGGACCAGGATCCATTTGCTTGGGTTGGTCACCGCAACACTTCTCTCATCACCCCACTACACACTTTCCACCCCATGCCCTTTACATTAGAGTAATCAATAGTGACAAACTAATTAACTAGATATGTTAACATGCCATGATGTCAGTGCTTTAATGGCTGCTATTATCCTCAGTCAAATGAATAACATATTAATGAAGAGTCCTCGAAATTACAGCAAGTTTATTTTGACACATGGTCACTATCAAAGTGGGTAATAACACCACTGTAAGCAACAGCCAGTGAGCAGCCTTCACTAGTATATGTGTAGTATATTCTCATCAGTGACGACTCATTTAATCACACCTTATTGTTTATTTACAAGATATACAAGACTTTATATGAGATATGTGTTTAGTGATGAGTCATATATTCCACAATACATTAATAATGCATTTATAGTTAAGGAATCATGTCTTTAAGTATTAATGCCCATCAAGTGTTAAAGTTGGTGTGGCAGCCATATAGTAAGTGGATTAGTGTCCATGTGTCTCAGACAGGGCGAGGCTGTCTGTCGCCAAGGTAGCGGGTTCACCCTACCTCAAGGTCAGAGTCGGGCGGCGGTGATGGGTTGTTGTTCCTTCTTCCACGGCCACGTGACTTTCCATCTGAGGCTCGGCGCAATCGATCTGAATCTGAATCTTTAATGGGGGTTGATGGACTGTGGATGGTACTGTACTCTCCTGAAAGGAAGGAAAGAAGGAGGAAGGGGAGGATTAAAAGAGTGTATCGAAGGCGAGCTTCTGTTTGCTTTTAGAAAAGACGTTTAAAGGGACCATTTGTATTGATGGAGGACAGACAGCATCCTGTCTGAGACATTACTTATAAGACTGCAGGTAACGAGCATATCATAACTCAGATGCAGAACAAATAATAAAAGCTGCTGTGCACCATACTGATTTAATAAACAAGAAGTAACAGAGTGCATGTCAACTGGAAATAGCAGAGATGTCATTTATCTAAATTGAATGATGGAAGTATGAAATTATATTTAGTTAAAGCCAGCTGTCTTCAATGCTGAATGATGACAATTTCAAATGCAGTCATAAAAGTTTGAGTGACTTATAAAGATACAATCTCAGTTGCAAGATGAGGCATTAATGTCACATAAAATGATGGAAAATCTTACATCTGAGTACTGGTTTGTCTCACCACTAGATGTAGTAGCTCAAATTGTCCTGTTCTTATGCTGCACAAGTGTAGATTTTTGCATTTATTTCATTCTCTGCTATGGAGAACAACTTCGAGGGTTAGCATGAATGGAGACGTTCAGCTAAACTGTTTTTCACTTCTTACCAGAATCAAAGTCATGATCTTCAGGCTATAGAAGGAAATCTGCCTGCGGTTTAATGCCTACCTGCAGGGTTCTCTGTGACGGCTTGGCTGGTGATGCCAGCGGGTGGTTCCTGGAGGGTGTAGGTAGTGGTGGTTGAAGGCGTGCTGGGACTGGTGTTGTTACTCGTCATGTAGGGTGAAGTGTAGGGCGAGCTGTTGTAATACTGAGCATACTGGCCCTGGCCGAAGGCTGGGTAACTTGGGTAGTCCTGTGGAGTAAGTAGGGTAATGGGAAAAAGTTAGATTTGGATAAAGCTAACTCACATAAGCATGGGATGCCTGACATTAATGTCTTTATTAATCGGTTAAAGTGATGGCGTTCTGTCAGTCAGACACACTAAAGTATCTCAGTAGTTTGAATAAGGTGTTGATTACCAGAATGGCTTAAATATGCTGGACTTATTTCTTGGTTGCTTCTCAGAAAATGGGTCATGATCTTATGTGTGCCTATCTGCTAATGCAACTGCAGGTATTTTAGTCTTACTATGTCCAATGTCATAAGACTGCTGTTGTGACTTTAACATAAGTACTACCAAGGTGCTCACTCAGACATAAAGTCAACATGTTCAGCAAAGGAGTGCATGTCTGAGAAGGGCTACAGAGAAAAAAGAGAAATAAGTTCAATGGGATGTTAGAGGGAAGATTTAGATCAAAACATGGAGGCAGACAGAAAGACAAAAAAGTAACAGAATTGAAGAAAATAACTAGGTGGTTTGGCACGGTAATCTGAGAAATGCCCTGCACCAGTGTTGCTACTTTACAGTGCAGATTCCAAAAAATAAATGCAAACACATGTCTGTTCTGTCCTACATCTGGACAACGATCTATCTAGTTTTTGCCCCCCCCCCTTTCCTCAATGGCATAATATACATGTTGGAGGAGGTACAATAGATAAGCCTGTGTACAAAGCTTCTGACATTGTGAATGATTTATGTTTGAATGTGTCATGGGTGAAATGTAACATATTGAGTACGCATGTTTCATAAAGATTTCCAAGATCTGAGCCTGCAGTTCAAACATCAAGTATGAAGTGATAGCTGCAAATTGATACCAGATTAGAGAAATAAGGAGATAAAGAAGAAATGCACAGCTACCTGTTGCGTGCTGTTGAAGCCAGTTGAGTTTGTCAGGGAGTTATTTCCTGTGTACAATCCTGATGTTGTTGTGAAAGTCCCACCTATGGGGAGAAAAATAGTGGAACTTTTTATGTGCAGACCATGTTATATCAAGAGACAAAATTAAATCTGCAGCAGTGTAAAACTGAGTGCAGAAATAAAATGGCACACTGTTAGGAGAAAAAAAAACAAACATTAATCTTCAAACTATTTGAGTAGGTGAATAGAGGGAGGCCTCAGGGAGAGCTCCAAACAGTGGCCTTATCTTTCTGCTCTTCCTTCCTTATCTGTGATTGGATCAGGCCTGATGAATGACACTGCAGAGGTGGGGGGGCAGAACCTGCTTCCAAGCCCGCACAATGTGAAGAACACAGGAGACTGTTGTGTGTGAGCCATCGAAGGGTGGCGTTGGGTAAAGGGGGTGGAAACGGTGGATGCGCTCTGGACGGAGCATGAGTGGGGGTATTATAGTGACAGAGATGTATATGAAAAGAAGGTTGAAGTTGGGGTGAGCAGCACTGGCAGGGTGTGCTACTGAAATCGAGTCCTGATGAATATGTATGCTCCTCTTTCCACTTGCTCAAAGTATGGTCCTCCTGGGTAATTAAATCATTCAAAAGGGTCGATAGCATCTAATGCCTTAATATCATACATGATATGATTTATAGGGTAGAAGAACAGCGGCTCTCCTCTGGGGCACAACTTCTCTCCTCAGCGGCCATCCACCTGTACCGTCATGTCAAGTCAGAGAACAGCAGGAGGGACAGCTTAAAGGGGTCACAAACTGGTAGAGAAACCGGATCCTAATTCTTGAGATAACAGTTATTGTGATTGTTCAATGATCACCGAGAACAAAACAGGTAAAACTGAAAAATTTGATCTTACACAAAAATCTGTCTTCATTTGTACGCCTTGATCCACAAATGAATCTTTACCTCTTACTTTAAAATGTTCAAAAAAAAGAAACAAAATTTGCCAAATTTTATTGCCTGAGGCATTTAAATTAAACTCAAATATTTATATAATGACACACAATAACTGTAAACTGGTCAACCAAATAAAACTGATTTATCCATTTAAAAAAAAAATGTAGTGAAGCGGATTCCCATTTGAGCAAATGAGCAATAATTATGTTTATAAAGAAGTTTAATTGCAAAACACTTATTGGAAAAGCTGTGAGCAGGGAGCACGATGTGTTGATGTGACTTTTATGTGTAGATTTTGCATCAACTTGTTGCGATCCAAAATAATGACCGCAATTAAGAAATGATTACTTCTGGAGTTTAGTATAAGCAAATTATTCTGCCAATAGTGTAATACATATGTTAAAATAAACAAAGCCAAAAATCAAGAGTTTTGGTCACTTTCTCTAATTAGTAACAAATGATTGAATTTTAATGATTTCATTACAAATAAACTGCTAAAAACATTCAGCCCCAAAACACTGGGCTTAATTACTCATCCATAGAAACGCAGCTTGCCTGTCCACACAGCCGTCAGAGACCTGAGCGGTATTCTTTAAGCAACTTCTTTACTTAGAACCATAGTTGTCCTTCCGCAGCAAAGAAAGTATCCCACAGCTTCAGTGAAAACGAGGCAGGAGATAGATTTACTGTTCCTAAATGAGGACGTAATTACACCTTTGTTGTCAGACACAAACAGAGGGAGTTCCTTTCATCCTATGGTCATTGGCCCCATCAGGAGGGCCCTCCCACACCGTGACAAACATGAAGCAGCTTTCAAAAAGGGGGGAATGATTAGGGAAGTTTTTGTGTGTGGGTGGAGGGGAGTGTGTGTCTGTGTGTTTTGTCAGTCAAAAGATAGAAACAAATATCTCTAAATGACCAGAATCCAATAATTATTTGTGCAGCCTGTGCACGTTCTACTTCCAACTAATACAAAACACTGCAGATTTCTAACCTGTTTTCCATCCTGACACGTATCAGCACTTTTTTATCAGAACTGTTCTCTCTCTTTTACTGTTTAATATTTTAAGACCAGGAGGGGGATTTGTAAAACTTTTCTGTGCTCGCTGAAGAAAGTTCAACATCATGTGAAAGTCCAATCGAACAGTAAGACAAAGACAAGGAGTAAAGCCTGAAAGGACAACAAATTAGCCTAATGCACAGTTCAAACAGTCATAAAAGCTCTCACTGGCAGGTTTGAGGGTCGCTCTGTGGAGAACAAGGAGCCACATAAAAGCTGAGAGGACCCCCGCTAGCCCGGTGAGAATGAGCCCATGCTGTCTGGAGTGGTGGTGCTGGTTATAGCAGAGGGAGAAAGAAAGGGTCTTGTGGTTCCCCGGGGGGCATGTTTTCTCTCCCTCCCCCTGTCCTGCTCCAGTTAGTTCACTCACTCAGGACCAGACCTCATCCCTCCCTCCTCTCCTCCTTCCCTCCTGGCTTCTGGCTCCACAATTGGAAGTCCATTTGCTTTGCTTGATCAGTCTCCTTGCCATGGGCTATGTCTATCATCAGTGCACAATATTTGTAGCAGAAGTTTGTATGCCCCACTTGGGAATAGGCTATCAAGTCCAGATGGGGCTCTCCTTTTAAAAAGGCAACTGAGGCTTCAGCTTCTTCAGCTCGCAATGCCATTGGGACAGAATGCTGGAATCCAATTATTCACCAAATTAGCATCTGCTCAGTGCCACCATAAATACAACGTCTCTGTCCCTTTATACACCTCAGCCTTTTTTTGATACTCCATGAGATGCTCTACAAATAAAATTGCCCCAAGTGCCCACTTTATGATTTGGTGCCCCATCTTTAGCAATCACACAAAGCTCCATGGCATCAGACATGAAAGAAAAGAGCAAAAACATTAATCTAATCGTCCTCTGCCTTGACAGCTGGCCACAGGCTGGTGGCAGCGACGCTGACGGAAAGGGGAGTATCAGATGTGGAAAAGGAGTCTTTGGTTGAGACACCCAGGCCTGAGGCACATTGCCCAGGCAGATCAATAGGCCAGAAAGAGTAATGATGATGGTGTGGCGGAGGGCCAGAGCCACAGTTAGAGAACCCAGGGCCAGAATAGTGGTCAATCTGTCATCTTACATGGCTGTCAATTACTAACGCACTTAACGCTAACGTGGAGGAAAAGATAGCCAGAGATAGCTGAAGAGAGTGAGGGAGAGGCCGAGATAGACGGAGGTTAAAAGAAAGACAGAGTAAGAGCATAATACTTAGAAGATGAATGGGAAAATAATACTGTCATCGTGAGTTTAACCACTAAGGGCAGGATAGCAGCTTGTGCATTCTGCTGCACATGCACCGACTCTTGTTCCTGACTTTCTCTTTCTCTCTGCCTCGCCTCTTTTTCAGGTGTGAAGTGTGCAGCAAAATCTCTGAATGTGGTCAACTGTATTTGGTTAAGAGGCGTGGAACAGAGGCTTCCCCTGCCACATCTGCTGCTGAGCTGGTGTTTTTTATTGTGAGATGCTCTGGGGGCTTTTCAGCAACATGTGGAGATATTTCAACTGTCACACTTTAGATATTATAGGAGAGAATACAAAGACTACACTAGCTGCTAGCTCGCCCAGTACAGAGCCTTTCTGAACCAGAGAGAAGCAGAAAGAGTGTAACGGATACACTCCATTGGGCATTAGGCCTGATCTACATTTAAACTGACTATAACTGGACAAAAAGAGCAAAAAAGGGGGAGTGCAGGGTGCACAACTCATCTTAATCGGTTTCAAGGGCATAAATCTCTATGTTCTCAGTTCTTAAACAAATGAAAATATGATCACAGGGAGAGAAAAAACAAAGGCTGGGGAGCAACATGGCTGGTGCCTCCTAAGTGCTTGCCATTTTTCCATCTGTGCTGATTCTTTTAAGAGGAGAGGAGAGCAAAGGAAAGGCAGCCGTTGTGGCTGCACATAACACCGCCGGTTGCAACCACCATCAAGGGTGAGGGCGAGGGCTGTGCTGTGAATAAGTCTGCGACTGCATGTTAATAAATCTGGATCTATTTTTTTAATGTAAAAAAAAAAAAAAGTATAATAAAGCTTATTTGAAAAGGCCAAATTTTACATGAGTATTTTGTCAAATTACTGCTGTACATGCTAAAAGAGACCTACTAAAGAAACAGCAAATATATTGTTTGCTTTTCAATCAAAATCTGCTTTGCTCACCATTTAGCTAGCCATTTATTTTGTATGCTGCCTTTAAGGGAAATTCACTGCGTCTCATGGTGTATTTTTTTAATGCAGAAATCCCCTTACTTCTGAAAAATGGAGAGAGGAAAAAAAAGCAAAGAATTCACAATGATGTCCTCACCCTGCATCTGGTAGCTGTAGGGGGCCTGTCCTGTCTGTGGTGTTGTGAAGCCAGAGCTGTAGCTTAGGAAGCCCGTCTGTCCCGGGGATTGGGACTGGCTCAGACCCCCCTCCGTCTTTATGCCTGCCCACAATGGACCTAAATCAGTTAGTGACACCAGATCGGTTTGATGCACAGACAACAGTCAACACAGTTTTAAATTACACTGGACAGCAAAGGGACACCACCTCTGTCTGTTAGCATAACACACTAATCACAGTGGATGAGTGGTGATTATCTGTTACTGATTTTCATCATTTGTTGTTTAGAAATTTTATCCTGCACTGAGTTCCATCACTCGGCAAAACAGCACAAACCAGAAGGTGTGTTTGGATTATGATTGTTTTATTTTATCATAATAATAACTGTTATTATCATTTAGCATAGGTCACATGTGAAAAGATGCACAAGTAACAAAACATTCTGCCTGTGTTTGTTAGCTTCCCTGACCACCGTTTTGGCTGAATCGGTCACAGTGTAGTCTCTATGCGAGGGTAGATTGCAGGACTCCATTCAAATAAACAGCGTAAATTCCTCCACATATTGGAGAGTCTTCTGGGGTCAAAACACTCCGAAGACTTTGGACAAATAAAGCCTACAGTAAGCGATGTACTCCATGCTTCTCCTGCAATGCCAGAGGAAACCAGTTCTTGTTTTGAGATTTATAACAGTAATCTTTCTGATCTATCTGAACAGCTTCATAAGCAGATTCTCTTCTATTGCACTGCAGAAGAACATGCAGGCACTAAACAACAACTCAGCATCTCTGTTGCTTTTGGTTTACTGGTAGAATTGTGGGAACATGGTTTAGTATGACCAAGGCACTTTTCCTGAACTTCAGGAAGGAAAAAAAAAAAATTAGTTGTGCATTTCCAAGTCTTTGGGGTAATGCAATTTCAAGAAATCTGACATTGTTAACTTTTTTTTTCTTTAGCAAGAGGTAATCATTTGTGTTAATCTTACCATAAGCTGGTATGCCATAGGGCTGCCCAGGCTGGGGGTAGCTAGCATAAGCTGCGGCCTGCTGCATTCCTGTGGTGTACTGCGCCTGTCCATATGCAGCCATATTTTGGGATGAAGGGGTAGGAAGAATATGCGGATATGTTCTGCTATTTGAGAAAAGAAACAAGAAACTAGAGTGAGAAAGGAAGGCAGGAAGAAAGTGGACTGTGTTTTACCCCCAAAACCATAACGCAAACTTTGCTAACTGACAAATTCCTTGTGATTGGGTGACTTCGTTCTAAACTCCAGCCAAGCCGTAAGATAGACAGCATAGCAGAGCTCATATACATAGTGAAAGAACAACAAATGGCAAAGGAAATTTTTTGCAAGATAATAATTACAACAGATTTCAGAGCGCGCAGGCTGCAGACACCCATGCAAACAAAGCCAGTCAGAAAACCCCCATCTAGCAGAAGGATCTAATTAAAGATCGAAATGAAGTTGGATGCTGCTTATTTTTTATAGAAAAATAAAAGAAACCTTACTTGGAAGGGTAAATCTGTGGAGAGAACTGGTGCGTTTGTCTTGGGCTGAAGCCACTGGTTCCAATAGCTGAGGAGAGTTAAAAAGAAAAGAGGCAAGCACATATTTAAACATTAAGAAATAAGGTAAATATTATCTTTTGCCAACAGAACTTCTGGATTCCAAGGAAACAGTAATTGCATTGCATTACTCTATTTATTTTGGTAACCTTATTTAAGGTTGAAAACCGGAGCGCAATAACGAAGCAAAATAATCAGGTAAAAACATCAGGGCCTTCTGCTGACCCATGTATCTTCGAGATACTTCTAGGCTGCTATGACAACCACTGGTGTAAACACACACGATGGTCTGGATCAGTCTCGGCCAGTGGCTTTAGTTGCTTTGGGCCTTTTGAGCCACAGCCATATCTGAAGTGACGTCACTGACTGCATCTGGTGAGAGCTACTCATTCTCTCATATGTGGTTCCCTGGTTAAACTACAAACAACTCATACAAGTATTCTTATTTTGAATCTGCAGTAAGAATAACTCAACACATTATTGCATTTGTCAGTCAGCCTGTCTGAGGCTCTGGCACTTTCTCTCCAAAATAATCAGTTGATGCTCAAACTCACTCCCGTCCATCTTCAACAATATATACATTTTTACAATTTTTTTTGCCTTCATGAGAATAACTAAAATACACCTTCACTCGTAAAATTAGTTCTAAAATTATTGGACTAATTGTATGTAAAATTAGGTAATATCAGTTGTTTCACTGCATTTTCCTTTCCTATCAATGGCTTTTCCCCAGAGTTGCCTCATAGATCAACCCCATCTTTTGCCAGATGGTGCAGGTGGCACTGATACTGTAGGTGGATAGGTGCAAAGTAGGGAAACTGACACGAAAACCTTTTATCCCCTCCATGCCTTAATGTAAATCAGTCTGCTATTCTAGTTACATGACATACATACTGATTTTTAATTATGGCTTTTCATCAACACAGAGCCCTACTTGAGATAAGCCAAGCAGCCTTCACACAAAACTGCTGGAAAGCTCGAGTTAAACTGTCAGTTGAACTAGCTAGTGTGCTTTTAAGCCAAACAACTCAAAATGCACCTGGCTGTTAATACAAGCTAGTTTGATTGATTTATTTTTTATTCTTAAAAATCACTCATGTCTTTGTATGTTTTAATACTGTGGAATGTGGAAGTTTATTCCCATCAAATCAGTTTAATAGGAACTCTCCTCATTTAGTAGTAGCCTAATAAAATGAGGTATGCCATACTAATACACTCAAAAAGGGTTCATTTACCCAGTCCATCAAATTATATCAATTACAAGACTACTTTTAACATCTATAATTATTCTGTAAATTGATCATAACTTAAAAATAGGCCTTTGAATATTAGAATACTGGAATATTTTACCTGTCACCTATGTGCACCCATGGTAACCCTAAACCCACAGAGCACCTGTACATTAAGAAGAATATATACATTTACTGCTGTTCTAAAGCTTCGGTTAAATCTAAAATTTGGTGAAAATAAAAAGTCAAATAAAGAAAATCTTTAAAAAGAAATCATATTTGCAAAACAGCATGCAAGGCGAATCTTTTGCTAACATATTTAAACTGTAAATGGTATTTTTTTTTAAATACAATTATTTGTGCTAATAAATTATTTTGAATAAAATCAAAATAAGGTAATAAAACACAAGGGATGGGTGTATAAATTAGAAAATATCGAGCTTGACAAAATAATTAACAGTTAGCTTGAAAAACAACAACAATTCAGGGAAGCGACAATCTCAGTCTCGGTATTTAACTGTACCAGAGAAGCAGTTTTAAAATGTCTATCTAATCGGTCGTGACATGTAAAATAAGGGATTTGGTTGCGGGGGGGTGGGGTGCTAACTGTATGTAACTGTATGCCCAAACCCCTCACACACGTTATTAATATTGAACCCTTTTCCCACATCAGTAGCACCTGCCACTGGACAAAACTTGCTCTTCTGAAGAGCGCTTTGGGTTTCCCCCATGGAGGATATGGGGTATAAGATTACTAAATTTCATTAATACTGTCAGAGACAAAAGTCATACAGTGATTTATGCGCTTTGAGCGTATCGTATCAAGTATTTAGTTAAACAGCTTAGGAAATAAAGGACAATTAGCAGCAAGTTAATACCATGTACAGTTGCATGTAGCGCAATTAATAAATGCTTACAGTAAAGAGATCGATACTGCAGAAGGCGGGAAAGCAAAATAACCGCAAAAATTTTAAATAGCAATAATTATTATTATAGTTCCAACAATGCTCGTCATGCTCTGCGGGCTTTGTTTTATTCAGTAATGTATTTATGTATGTGTGTGTGTGTGTGTGAGAGAGAGAGAGAGAGGGGGAGAGATGCTTCCTTGCTGAAAGGAAGGTGTGAAAACCCTGGCTCTGACAGGGCGCTTGGGTAACAGCCCGTGGAGCTCGGGAGCCACTGGGACAGCGTGTCACTCCACTGGAGAGACAGGCTCAGTGCATTACAGGTCATAATTCAGTCCTCACTGACATGGGAACCAGCAGAGTGAGTACACACACACACACACACACACACACACACACACACACACACACGAATGCAAGCACAGCATATATATATATATATATATATGCTGACAGTTAGGGTAGAGTCTCTTGTTCTTAAACACACTGGCAAACAAAAACATACATTGCAATGCAGTTTTTGCTGAAGGGACACTTCCTGGGTAACAGCTTATCAGTCAACCATCTCTACACTCATCTACTGTGTGTATGAGAGAGCGGCAGCCAGACACACACATGCACACACAAAAACAAAAGTCTTCCCGTCTCACCTGATCCTGAGAAGCTGTCTAGAGAGGTGTCTGCTACTGAGGTGATGATTTCGCTGCTGCTCATTGGCTCTGTTTTAACTGCAAAACAGAAGAAAGCCACATTCTCACCAAAAGCACCGAATCAATGGCAGGAAAAATAAAACTTGAAATTATGTATCACTACATTAGGCTTCCACATTTTCACAATCAGAAAATACTCTTTTGGAAATAATAAAAATTTGCTTAGAGTAACTTTAAACAATGCATTTAAAATAAGGTCAGTTAATTTAAATGCACGATACATATTTTTATATATTACATTTGAAATCAACCACATACTTACATATTATTGTATTTACTAATTCTTTTTGGTAGTATATGTCCGATGGCAGAGTTTCTTTTTATGACAGTGACAAAATAAAAAAAGAACAAAATTAGAATTATAAGTTTTTACCTACTTTGAAAAGAGAGTGCATTCTATTTACTGAGAAATACTAAACTTTTCTATTATTACTTTAAAGAAAATAAACTCCTGGCACAGCAGTACTTAGATGTGGGATGACTGAAAATATCTGCTGTAGATAGATATGTGTTAAAGTCACTGATAAAAAAGCGATACGCAAGTACAATTGAAATGTCAAGGAAATATATGGAGTATAAAATCTTTTTAAGAGGGTAGGGAACGCTGTTTGACCTCGACTCTATTATACAGCTCAGCGATAGATTTGCAAAGACAATTTCACAGCTATCTGACAGCTCTGGAATCTTTGAAATCAATCCATTTCACTCCAGGCGGCCTGAAGGATTTTTTTTTCCTTCCTTTTTGCCAAAACAAATTGACAATGTGGGCAAGGGAGTCATGCTCAGTGGAATCCCTCATGGTTGAAGAAGCCATTTGCTGTCATGTTTTACATGTTTCCACTATGCTCGCTCAGTGCAGGAACATATGTTGACGAGGGGTAATTCTTTTCAACTGCACACTGATGAAAATATAGTGGTAAATGCATGCATAGACTAGCACTCAGGTCACAAAGCACACAATAACCACTGTATTCAGGAAATCAGCATGGAACATCCAAATGAGGAAAAAAAAAAAAAAAGCTCAATATGCAAGTTCACAGTACGACCAATCACTGACAATGAACTCAAGTCCAGTCTGTGTCAAACCATGCTTGAAACACAAAAATTACAACAAATACCAGAGTTTCTGAATGAAAGGCACAATAGTTGAGGCGATTTTTATAATTTTGCAGCTGGTAAATAGTAATATAATTTTTATGTGAGACTTTAAAGAATGCAAATTTCTTCACGAGTCAAGAAGATGGTTCAAAATTACAATGTGTGTTTTCAGCTGAGTAGAAATAAACACCAAGTATTGTCCTTTCATCGTCACCAAAAGTAGACAAACCTGCAGCGGACTGTGAGTTTGAACCTAACAACCAGTCTGCAGTGGTAAGCATTGTGATGTTATCACCTATGGGAAAGACAGAGTGGCAAAGGGACACATGACAGTTTGTATCACGACTACGGGTCCTGTGTGTCATGAGCAAACAAATATTAAAAAAAAAGGCTCGAGGCAAAAATGATCCTAAAGATAATTTGACAATAGGGTGCTTTTAATAAATGTCGTTTTTGTGACTTGGATACGACTCCTTCACTAAACAAAGGCTCAGATTTGAAGCACAGGTGAATCGCCTGAGTGACTAACTTTGTACAGTAGAAACCATATGCAAAGTTCCATCATTTCCATTTGTGGGCTTTGAATAATTACATGGGTGCTTAAATAAACAGCTAATAGTCACTGGAAAACAACCCATACAGGCACTAAACTGTGTCAAAGCAGCAAACAGTCTGTAAGGATCTATTGCATCTACTGCAAACCAGCAAATGCTATATGAATTCACACCGCATTTGAAAGTCTGGCCATATTATTTTACAGCAAAAAAAAAAGTCTTGATAATGTATCCTAAAAAATTGTAAAAATTTGATTCAACACTCACACTCGCTTAGAATGGCTTTACTGCTTCTAATGCATCAATGCTCCGATGAAATATTTTCAGATTTCCTGTCACAATTTTCAGCAATTGTAGGAAATTTAGGAAGCGGAGAAAGCTAAACGTACACGCAACAGCACTGCACACATACCTTCAGTGCCATTGGGTGTCATGGAATTGTTACTGATGTGCGAGTTGTCGAGGTTGGGACCATTAGGAGATTCACTGCTTCCACTTACTCGGCTGTGCGGACTGGCTAGATCCTGCATTTCCATAGACCTGACGAGACACACATGCATGCACACATCAAATCAAATTAGGTAGTCTGGTTTCAAGGAAGGCGCAGAGCTCTCATGGACAATACTGTGTACACAGCACGCACAGTAAAAAATGGTGAAAAGATGATAAAGTAAAAACTATAAGAGATAATTAAAAAAAATATTCCAGTGGAATCACAGTCAAAAACACACAATTTAATGCAAGTTTACTGAATGCCATTTTGCACGTGATATTTTCTGCTTACTTTAAATAATGCAATTTTTATACTGTGCTTAGTAACAGGCAAAAAAAAAAAAAGGTATCACCTGAAAATGAAGAAAGTACACAAGGCAAAAAGGGACAATTACACACACAAAAAAACAGCGTGGAACTGGGAGTGATGAAATGATTGGTAAACATTTTGACAGCATAGTTTGAGATTTCTCGCAGTTTAACACGATGTGAACACAAAATGTTTACTCTTAATTTAATCTGATGTTTCTTGCAACAGAAATGGCCTTAAGTATCTATCGCTTTGTGTGGTAATGAAGACTGTTAACAGATGTTTGCTGGTTGGAGGCAATGCTCAACGTGCCTGTTAAAAGCGAAGCACTCTGCTTGATTATAAGAGTCTATGCCTCAGTGATGGGCAGATGAGAAGCTCATGAGGCATGTGTTTGCTCTGGCAAGCTCCTTAATTGTTTCTGTGTTTATACAAAAGACCACGCCACTGAAAACATTATTCTCTCTTCTCATTTGTGTGCTCAAAGGATCTGATCGAGCATAGACAATGGAGCTGAAAGAAGGCACGAGTGATTTGAAAAGTATGGCCACAGACTCTACACCCCATTTGTTTCTGCCGCTGCTCCCACTGCAGTAGTGAGTTAATGAAATTAGGATAAAATGTTTTGTACATTATACTGTCATTTTTAATTATATTGCAGGGTTCGGGGCATCTCTGCTATCGATAAACATCGGGCCTTACACAAGGCCACAAAGATAAATGCTCAAGTAACTCTGAGTAGTCTGAGTGATATCAGATGCCACCAAGAAACAGAATTATGAGATAAAAAACATTAAATTATGATAGGCATTCACTGGGTTTAAAATGACATTAAAATGCTATTACATTGTAATACTTTCCATTAGATTTTGGCAAATGTAGTCATTTCTTGTGGTTTAAATCCAAATCAATTATTTATGGAAAACACACACATATATATATATATATATTTTTTTTTTCCCCAGCATAAAATGACACACCAAAAAGGTAATGTAATTAACAAAAAACAGTAATACAAAAGTCCAAGTCAGTTTTCTTTACGCGTGCTCCAGTAATGGAAGCTGCATTGCCTTTTTCCCAAAGGTATATTAATTTACTCCTCCCCTAAAAATATCACACCCTCCAAGCATACTCTTAAGGATGATCCAGAATAAACTGACCCTATTTCTTGCACACATGGCTTAATCCTGTTTTCTTTTCCTTTGGCCAAACTTTTTTTTGTCATTAACTGATAGCTAAAAAGCCTCCTATTTCTAATCAGCCAAGCCAAGAAATGCTGACAGTTCTTTAGCAGTTTCTGAAGCAATCTCTGATGCCACACAGAGAGCTACATGTCTCTGATGCTCCTGGCACTGGCACAACTGTGCTCTTACCTGGACCTAGATGGCTCTGAGTCCTCTCAAACCACACTCCCTTTCTTTATTCTGCCTCCACCTGCCCCAGCAGAAACAATGTCACTCCTTGTTATTGCAGCTCGATGTCACAGTCCGGAGCCATCCATGACACAAAAAGGCTTGTCTGAGAAAACATTATTGTTATTCTGGAGCAGAATGGGAAGAGAGGGCTAGCAGGGGAACAGAGGCTCACATTGTCTCGCTCTGAGCCGCAGCCCTGCTCCACTGTTGTTTCCTCCTCCAGGTCCTCCCTCCTCCCTGAGCAAGGGGAGCATGGCCAAATGACGGAAAGGTGATTCATCATTGGTCTACGACAGCTGCAAACTGGATTAGCCCTCCCCCAATCAACATGCAAAGCGGCTTAGCCAAGGTAAGCAGGAAGGGGTGGGGTGGGGGGTAGGGGAGAGGGGGTGAGGGAGTGAAGGTAGGCAAAGGGGTGAGGGGTTGGGGATAGAAGGGGGATGAGGGCCAGTAAAGGGTGGGAGAGCCTGCCTACTTTCCTGCTGCTGGAAGGAAGATGGGACTTGTTGAGCAGTGGCAAGTCAAGCGTGACACCCCTAGCATCTTCAGCAGATCTTTCATCTGCAATTGACACTATCTGAAATTTATCAGCACTCCTCCTCTAGGCATACTGACAGGTCCTAATGATCATCAGGGCTGTCTTCCCCAGGCCTGTCCCTGCCTGGGGCCATGGCACAGTAGAAAAAACACACAACCTAATAGCCGACTCACAATGCACATGAAATAAAGAATGGGAGAAATAGACAGGCACTTTCTCTCTGGTAACACAAAATCTCATGCACACAAAGACACATAACTCATGCCTGTATGTCTGCATGTGTACACACACACACACACACACACACACGCACACACACACACACACACACACACACACACACACACACACACACACACACACACACACACACACACACA
>JASGAU010356194.1:0-23637 GCA_030220045.1 Australoheros facetus | reverse complement strand
GTGTGTGTGTGTGTGTGTGTGTGTGTGTGTGTGTGTGTGTGAATAATGCTACTTGTGTGTTTCAGAGGCAGAGATTCCTTCCCTGCCTGTGCACCTGGAAGCACTGGGCAATCACTCACCTCTGTGCAGTCTGATGATTACTCACCCATTACTTAAGGCTGCTTTGGAGTAGGTTAGGTTCCAAATTAGAACTGCCTACTGATCTCCTCCTGAAATCATCACCTACTGATGACCAACCAGTTCTACAGAAAATAACGTCAGAAGATCTATCAGACCTCTCTGTGCAGATAACAAGGTCTGAAGTTTTTCAGTGGCATCTAATGTCCTTCTGTTTCCCTGGTGACCATCAGTTCTTGCACGCATCTTTATTCTTTTATTCCAAACAATTATACAATATTTTTATTGTTCTATAAGCTTCGATCTATGTTGCTAAGACAGGACCATATCTTCATCAACACTCTCAAAGCAAACATTCTAGCTGTAGTCCACTCTCAACATGAAGCCAAACTGCTGCTCACTGATCATCACCTCCCTTCCAACACTTCTCCATTCCTCAGGCATCCTCTCACTCTCCAGGATTGTGTTAAATAAAGAGGTCAAAACGTCCACTGCCCTCTCTTCTGACATCTTCACACCTCCACAGGTACGTCATGTGGACCAACAGCCTTTCCACTTTTCATCCTCTTCATAGCTGTCCTCGCTTTCTCCTTACTAATCCTCTTCACTTCCTGATTCTCTAACTGTCCTCCATCTGTCCCCCTCTTTCTCTTCTTCATTCATCAGGTCCTCAACTGACTCCCTCCATCTTCTCATCACATTCTCTTCACATGTTCCTACATTTCCATCTCTATCCTTAGTCACCTTAACCTGCTGCACATCCTTTCCAGCTCAATTTGTTTGTCTAGCCAATCGATACAAGTCCTTTCCTCCTTCCTTAGTGTCCATGCAGATCACTAGAACTCTTTTCCTTTGCCTTTTCCACCTCTCACTTTGCTGAACGCCTGGCCTCCCAGTACTCCTATCTGCTTTTTTCATCTCCCTGAAGTATTCAAACTTCTTCCTTTGAGCACTTTTTCACAGACATAGAAGATCATGCTGCATTTCACTGTGCCATCTGATGGGGGTCTCTGACATACCCTTAGACTGAGCAGAGTTAAAGGTATAATTGAAGCCTTCCAAAATGGTAATGCTTTTGATTAATTTGGATTGTAAAAACAAATCCAGAGGGACTTAGAGTAATTTTGAAGAAGCCTATTTCTGTTCTGACTCGATTCATCAGAAACTGAGGGCTCCTGCCTGACTTCATACACCATTTATAATGTGTGTTGCGCTCCCAGATATGAGGTGATTCATACTTTTTCCTCACCCGGTATGGTGACAAGACACATGTGTGCCTCTGTATTTCTCCAGTTAGGTTTTAGCATCTTTCAAGCCTGGCATGGTGTAGTATCTCTCCTGAGCTTGAGACAGCTGTACCTGCATCTGGCAGTTCATGCTGGGCTAGTTGTGTGTGTGCATAATATGCATTGGTAAACTGTCCATTTGCACTGGACAACAGTCCTGCTGGCATGATCAGTGGTGTTTTCTTTGGCGGACTCAGCTTTGCAATTTGGATAGTGTTATCACTGGTTGTCATACTGTTTGCATTAGCATTTAACATTAAAANNNAAATATGAGTGAGAGGGAAAAGTATACTTCATAAATCTTTTGCAGATTCTAGTTAGCTTACATCTTTTCTGATGTTAATTTGTTTTTCTAGATTGACATGATAGGGATTTTGACCATAGAGAGTCTTCAGATACAACATATGTTATGAAATAAAATACTGATTATCTTTAGGAATTGATTCTTTGACATTTGCAGGTTATTTAAAGAGCTTTCCAAATTTAACCTGAGAGTGATATTCTTGGTGTTTCCTGTCAGAGCTCTGCGCCTGTAGAGGTATGTTATAATGCTATCTTATCGTAATTCCCTCTGGAACACAGTGAAATGGGTTGGAGGGTGTTTTTGGCAATTGTTGCTAAAAGATTTAGGGATAACGTTGCTAGGAGACCCTGACATCAGCTATTTATCCCAAAGTCATGCAGAAGCCCACACACATACACGCACATTCAGTGTCTCCTCTTCCCACTGCGTCTGTGCGTCCTTGCTCTTGCTCGTACTATAAAGCTGCGAGCATCTCTTTTCACTCTGCCTGCTGCCGTCTCCGCGAAGCGTGATTTCTCTTCAACCCAGCTCCAGGATGCACAGCAGATGATGCTTAAAGCTTTTTTGGTTCCTCTTTCTTTTTTAAATACAAACCATTTAGTCAGGCATAGTTTTGTCAAGGTTATAGAACAAATATCAACTCATTTAGTAGCCTGTATCTTTTAGTCAAGTTACTCGTATTTTTTTCCTGTAAGGCAAAAGCCCTGGATAGGTTAGGTGATGGACTGAAAAAAAATGTGGACCTTACTACAAATCAATGGGGACAAGACAGCTGAAAATCAGCTCAACAAAAGAAAAGGGAGCTGCAAGTACACTGGACTGTTTGCTTCTGGGTATTTGATGACCAAGCTTGTAGAAGACTTCTGTGTGCCTCTCAGCATAGCTTTGGTCCCTTGTTAAAAATTTCCCAGGGCTGTCAAGATGTGTGCTTGTCTCGCAAGTCAGAAAAACAGCATGCTTTAAAGCTCAGAAGTGATGTGCTGGCAGTTTTCATCCAACCTGCTCCAAAGAAAAGAAGCTCTTTCTCCACTTCTGGCCACCTATTGTTCTGTGTCCTCTTCACACACACATCTAATTTCTCGCTCATCATAATCCTGCTTTGGTTCTCTATACTTGAGGAGCTTAAGGAGTCTTTTTTTCCCATTTTGCCTGACCCTTTTCCCCTGAATTGCGTTCCTCCACCTTTTAAATTACCTTGCTACGCTTTCTCTTTAATTGAACTGCTTATCATTAACTTCAGTTGTACCTCAAAGCCTTATTTGGCTTTCTTCCTGCAATCTGCAACTCCATATACCTCTCACTGTTGAACTTTTCTCTTTTCTCTCACGCATCTTTCCTGCCAGACTTTTCTCTCTCTCTCCATATTTTTTCTCCACATTATTTGTTGGGCTCTCCTTTTCTTTGCCTGAGGGCAGAGAGGACTGCATACTGCACTCTCTCTCTCCAAACTGACTCTAAACCTCACATAACCTGCTCACTTATTCCCTTACATCCGTCACAATTGTTCCCCCTGTCCTGTCACAATGTACTCCTCCGAGGACCTGTGGAACTCCACTGAGCAGGTCTGGATCAATGGATCCGGAACAAACTTCTCTCTAGGAAGACACGAGGACGATGAGGAGGAGGAAGGAGATAAGCATCCTTTCCTCACGGATGCCTGGCTGGTCCCTTTGATCTTCTCTCTCATCATGCTGGTTGGACTGGTGGGCAACTCTCTGGTTATTTATGTCATTTCAAAACACAGGCAGATGAGGACAGCAACCAACTTCTACATAGGTGAGCATATGTGCAAGTTTGTAATTCTGATTTCTGTTAAACCGAGAAAGACTTTAAAAAAAGATTCAAACTCAGGAGATGTAGATCACTTGGACACAATGTATATGAATATCAACTATAGTTATTAAACATCTCTTTCATCTATCCTGAAAGACTTCATTGCATGCACAAAGGGGTTTGTGAGAAAGCAGAGTGCAATTTCCCTGAATCGCCATTTGACAAGTTAATGCACAGCTCTGTGCAAGAATGCCTGTGCTGATTAAAGATTTCCCTTTTACTATTAATGAGAAATAACAGGTGCTCAGATGTGTCCTTCATCACAAGTGAATGCAAAGTGTTGCTATGCTCAGGAGAAAATTAAGCATTTTTCATAATTATCTGCCGCGGATGTTTAAGTTTTGGGAACATTGCAACATTCAGAATTTATTTGTGCAAGGAAACTATTTCTATCACACAAGTGTTCGTGGTTTAAAATATGCATTCAGCTGTTTGTGGTTATGTGCAAAGGTCATTTGGTAATAATGCTCCAAGGATTCTTGATATTAAAATAATAAATACAAAAAAGTAAATTATGAATCATATTTATTTCAATTTTTTTTTTTAAGTTTAGCAGCAAAAATATCGACCCTGGAGAGATATGACAAATGTAAAATTGAAATCTAAATTTAATGTAAATTTGAAATGTACAAAATGCTGGCAAAAGAAGATAAATGTGCTCCCATCTACCATTAGCCATTACTGAGGAAAGCAATGGAAAGAAATCCAGTTGTCTCATTAAAAAAAGGTTTTTATTTTAAGATAAACTTATCAACTTAAATTTTGCATCATATACCTGTGATTCATAAATCCTAAACTTATACTGACATCTATGGACCAGTACATAAAAAGAAAACTTTCTGAAAGACAAGGTCATGGCCAGGGAGCAGGTTCTTTACTATCCAGTGGATGTGATGTTCCTCAAAAAAGGACTATTGGGTCAGGGAGGCGAACAAGGCAAATAAAGCAGGATTTTATTAAAAAGTTAAACTTAAAGAAACAGCTAAGCCCCTATGTCATAAACCTAAAACAAAGGAAGCCAGAGAAAGCCAAATAATTTGAAAAACACGAATCATTCGATGTAAAGCACGTTTCTTTCTTTAGCGGGAGACACAACACAACCACTCACTGATAAAATGCTGCCAACCTGGTCCAGCACTGGGTTAGCCAAGTCATCTCCCCAGTGCGCTAGCAAGTGCTGACTGCCAAGTGGAGAAAGCTGCACACTGGCTCCACAGGAGACAAGGGGTGGGATCTGAGTCAGGGAGAGAGCAGGGGACAGAACCACACACAAAACTCAGAGCTTTTCCCATTTCACCAATTTTTGCATTCTCGTCTCCTCCGTCCTCCTGCCTGTGACCCAGGAATCAGTCACAGTACACCATGGATACCTCATTTCTTAAAATCTGAATCTGGAAGACAGAGGAGAGAGCAGGCTTGCCAGATGAGCTTTTATTCATGCGTTGATTATGTTATTTAAGATGTTAAAATCATGTCTGTGTGTGTGATTAAAAACTTCTATCTTGTTACATTGCGCAATAATGTGAATTTAATTAAAAGCTGGGCTAAATATAGAAATGTCATGAGCACTGTTATGCCTGAGATCAGAAAATGCCATGGTAGTTGGGCTATAACAAAACAATTTATGATGTAATTGTGTCAAATGTCATATTTCGTTGAAATCACTGTAAAGTGATGGCTCCAAGGCTGGGATGTCTCACTTTGTTAAATGCCTGTTGCCTCCTTTTGTGTGTCCTCGTGTCTCTTCCTCACCTCGTCCACTCTGAACTCTGATGGGAAGGAGTACAACCCAAAGAAGGGTGTTGAGGATTTAATTTGATGCAATTTGCAGTGAATATGGTGGAGCATAAAGAAAGAACCTGAGGCTTGGATGCATAAGTGTCTCAAACTGCAATGCCCCTACATAACCAGCAAAAAAATCAAATCTATCGCTTATAGTATTCGGTTAGAGATGATCTCATTTACGTTGCAGAGCAAGGATAACCACATGTACATAGTTTTCTGCTTAAGACATATATCAGATCACGACTGATCATCAGGATGTTTATAAATGATGCTGTTGATGTTTTTGTCTGCTACAATATCTCTGCTTTTTTGTGAAATCAACCCTTCATTTAAGTCACATTCTTCACAAGTAGATCATAATTTACATGTATTGCCTAGTCTGTTGAAATTCGTTTATGTTGGTTCATCACCTCAGCTGAGCAGCATTTGCACTCACGCTTACCTGAGCACTAACTGCACTTAAGAAAACAAACAGACTTTAATGGAAGGTGCAGGTGTTCAGATATGCCCTGAATCCTAACTAAGTGCAGATTATTTCTAAGCCCATCCACATTATGAGGAAAAAAAAAATCTAAATAGGTATAATAATTATCTGCTGGAGGTGTTTTTAGATCCTCATTGCATACAGTTTGGAATTATTAATTTTTGCAAGCAAGTGGTTTTCATGGCTCAGTAGACCTCATGGGTGAAAATATGCTTCACTTGTCTATACTTACTTGCAAAAGCTTATCTTCTCAGTAGATAACGCTCTGGGGAATCACGATATGAAAGGAATCAATGAAAAAAACGTTTCTCAAAACATGGTTTCTGTCTCCAGTGAAGCTAAAGCTTCAGCGTATATTTAAGTCACTTTATTTATGTACTACTAAGTGTTTAGTTGTGTTTTGTCACATTTTATTTTATGGAAGTGTTACAGTTAACTGGGTCTAAAACAGATGGATGGTGTCACAATGAGAAGCGTGAGATGGAGGATGAAGTCCAATCATAAGCACTTATTTTAACAAAAAACATGAATTTATCATGAAGCAAACAAAAAGGCTGTGCTATTCAGTATCATTAGAGGTGAGGGTGTATGAGTGGATAAGTGCTTGATACTCTATGGCAAATGGCACAAATCATACAGAAATGCCTGTGAAAGAAAGCGCTCCAATGGGACTGAGGAAGTGTGGAGCTTTACAGTTAGGGAACACTAATGGTCTGCTCCTTAAAGTGCAGCCACAGAGATAGATGAGGCAAACAGGCAAGCAGATCAGCACAATGGACACATGCATAAATATTGTATACGAAGAGTTGCACACATGTGTCAAATAAAGCAACATAAATCAGAGGAGTATTCCACTCATGCTCCGATCTGATAGCTCTTCTAGTGCTCAGAGCACACAGACTCAGAGCACGTCTGCTAGAGCTGTGACGTCAGCTGTCGCTTGAAGAGATTTGCAGAGGTGACTGATTTACTGGTTGAGCACACAGAACAAACCAATAAAATAAAATGTAAAAAATAAAAAAGCCTGTCACATGCATGGAAATGAGATTATTTTTGTGTAAATGTTGAGGTTCTGCAATTTACTGCAGAAATTATTTGCGCCTCTCGTTGCACAGTGGACTGTGGATGTGACAAGAATATCATGATGGATAATATACCTCAAAGCCGCAGCATGGAAACAGTTTAATATTCAGCAACATTTCATTAGCCCCTGCGCCATCTGCCTATACTCTCAGCATAAGGGTCCACTTGCTACAGTGTGATCAGATCTACTAAAACAAAAGGAACTGGTGTGTGTGGCACATTGGAATGATGAATAAATGAAGACAAAACAGGCAGGCTGTCAAAGGTTTCACTGCAACCTCTGCTTACACTGTGTGTGTGTGTGTGTGTGTGTGTGTGTGTGTGTGTGTGTGTGTGTGTGTGTGTGTGTGTGTACTGTATGACCTGCCAGCAGTCAAGCAACAGCTTGAGTCTTAATTTTCTAAATGCTTCATCATCATCATCATCATCATGTAAACACATTTTTCTTCTGAAGCAGACTATCGGTACTATGGTACTGAAAAATGTGTCAGTCTCATAGTTCTTAACTTTGTATTGGATCTCTTATGCTTTTTGTTGTTTCTGGCATGTGTGTGTACTTTTGCTCACAGTAAAGCCATTTTCTGCCATTCCGTTGATTATATGCTGCTGTGCTTGGGATCATTGTCCTGTTGTGTGACCTAATGTCAGCCAAGCTTTAGCTGTCAGACAGCCTCACATTTGACTCTAGAATACTTTGGTATACAGAAGAGTTCATGACAACTCAGTGACTGCAAGGTGCCCACGTCCTGTGGCTTCAAAACAAGCCCAAATAATCACCCCTCCACCACCGTGTTTGACAGTAGGTATGAAGCGTTTTCAAACCTAAGCCATGCTGCCAGGTTCATTTTAGAGTGAAGAGGCTTTCTCCTGGCAGCCCTTTTGAAAAAGCCATAATTGTTCAGTCTTCCTCTTCCTCTGTCATGAACTTTAACATTTAATTTGCTAACTGAGGCCTGAAGATTCTGAGATGTAGCTCTGGGGTTTTTTGCACGTTATGAGCATTGCACAGCCTAATCTTGGGGAAAATTTGCTGTGATGTCGATTACTGGGAAGACTGAGTCATTGTGTTAACAAACACCTGAATACTCCAGACCAGATCAATTCAAAGGCCTTATTGAATTCTCTAAAATAGGCCATCATCGATTCACAAAAAGACTCTACTGACGATATTAGACAGGAACAACATTGGTTCTACTGCAATGGGAAGTTAAGCCTCCATACCCATTTTTCTCAGACAGTTTAAAAAGACTTATTCCAGAGAAGAAAGGTGGAATGATGGTTAGAGTTCTCTCTGCTTTCTCAAAATTTATTGAAGAATCCATGCCATTCAACCAAAGCAATCTTAGTTAAAGACTGTTCTGTAGACTGTGCAACACTTATCTAACACTGCCTTTTTTTCCCCCCCGTGCAGCAAACCTGGCTGCCACTGACATCATCTTCTTGGTGTGCTGCGTCCCCTTCACTGCCACCCTTTACCCCCTCCCTGGATGGATCTTTGGTAACTTCATGTGCAAATTTGTCGCCTTTCTTCAGCAGGTAGTATATTTTAAACCACTTCAATTATTATATTTCTTGGCTCAGAAGTGTGATTTTACATGAAGGTTGCATTTTCACATTTCCTCTAAAATGAACAGCATTCAGGGCTTTAACACTCCCACTCCCCTGAGAACAGTCAGCCAACTCAGCTTTGTCACAGAAAAAAAATCAATCTGTATAATCCCCTGAAGGTCGTCACAGTTCATCCTCATAAAATTACAGTTCTCAAGAAAGCTAATCCAAAAAGAGTCATTGTTGCCTTTATATAGTTTCTTAAATGAAAGTAGCTTGAGCTTTGCAGCTTAAAAAGTCAAAAGTGTCAAGATGTGTCATAGCTGGCAGAGAATAATAACAGTAATCAGCATCAGTCATGCTCCAACAAAATATGGATGAGACACAAGAGAGCATAACAGAATCCTCTGTTAAGTGAGAAGATGAAGATGTTACATGATATAATATTTCCAAAGACTAAGAGGTTAACCAAGATTTAAAGGGGATAGTGGACACTGTATGCCAATGATCCCAACATTATTTTTCTACTTGTGACCCTTTAAAGGCAACATAATGTCTATTTCAGACATGAAAAACACGTTGCACTGTTGCAGCCACTTCAACCAAAGTTGTTGGCACTTCAATCAATAATGCGTCCCCACTGAGAAAGTATTATAACCATTCGGAATCCCATAATAAAATAGGACAATCTAGACTAGTCAGTTTGCACAGCTGATGTATGGCAGGAATTGTGAAGATGATATGCTAAAGGCCCCGACTGACAGTGAGGAAGTAGCAAACTGAGTAAATGGCATGGAATGGCTGTCAGGAGGCAAAATTGAACTCAAAATCTCAGCTTTATTGCTGGTACTCAGGGAAAAGCAAACAAATGCAGGGCAGAAGCAAAATAAACTATGAAACTCAGAGCAGGCAGACACACAGCTAAGAGATAGGACACAACAAAGAACAGAAGAAGACTCAGTCAGTATATACACATGAGATAACAAGGGGTGAGAAAAGCGAGAGCACAGCTGGGACTAATCACTGAAGATACTCGTAAAACAAGGGAAATAGAACTAAATACAAAACATGAGACACAACAGACTATCAAAATAAGACAGGAAATAGCTAACACGGAGACCAGGACTAAGAAATAGGAACTTAACACACAGAAAGGTAAACAAACAAGGAGACAAGACTGACTTAACATAGGAGACACTAAGGACAAACCACGCAGATGAGATGGGGACAGAATGGAAATACAAAAATTAAAAAATTAATTAAAGTAAGCCAGGAATTAAAGGCACAGAAAAACAGGAAACTCATAATCACAGGGAAAAAAAGACCATAACACCATAAACAGAAGGCTAAATGTCAACAATATAGAACCATAATACAAAGATACGTAACTAGAGAAACTTCAAACATCCAAAAAAATTCAAAAGCCAGACCCAGAGACCATGACAATAATGCCTTTTTTCCCTCTAGTAATTCGCTCAACACGACTCTACTCGTTTTGTAGAGTTTTCCATTATGTGGTAGTACCTTGTACCAGGTACTTTTTTAGTACCTACTCAGCCGGGGTTATAAGTGAGCAGAGTCAAGCCAAAAATGTGACATCAACAGAGTGCATGCCACTGATTGGTCACTAGATGAGTCATGAAACCGACTGTTTCATAATTAAACCTGCCATCTTTGAAACCTGGCAACGAGGAAAATGGCGTCATACTAATCAACACAGATATTTTTGTGCTTGGTGGCTGACAACAGGATCAGGAGGGAGATGGACGGAGCGACCATTTGTGTTTGTGTCGCATACAAATGACAGGACTTTTAGGCCACCTTGCTATAAAAACCCCACCCACATTGAGACGGTACTCAACTGTAAAGGAAAACCACCAAAAACGAGTAGAATAAAACTGAGTCGAGTTGAGCTGAGTAGGTACTGGTAGAAGAGAGGCATAAAAGGCATTTTCATCTTTCATGCATGCAAGATAAACCATTCAGCCTTTAGTACCTGCACAAATAGCTACAAACAGCACTTAGACATCAAGTCTCTAAACTTAGCACAAAAAGTAAGGAAATTTGTGTTTGGTTGATTATTTCTTTGTTGTGACAATGCTTCTTGGCAATAAATCTTATATTGTTGGAAAGCCTATTCATTTCTCCTTAAATGGTGCCACATTTATAAGGAAAATGCATTTGTGGGTTGAGAAGATTTGGCATGAAAAACTTGCCAAATCTCCTCTGCCAATGACAGACAGCTTATTCTGCTGTTGATTCTTGTTGAGTATTGTTTTTTTCATTTAACAAACAGGCGCGTCAGTAGCATGTGGAAGAACCATACACAGCCACCACAGCCTGGCACCTCCTCCTCATGCTGGTCACCAGCTTGGTCACACACTGCTGTGGGAGGGCATCTCATTTTTTCACCCAGCATTTGTTGCAAGTCAGCCAATGTGGTTGTGTTGGTCATTCTGTCATGAACAGCATACCCAAGCTGATGCCACAAGTGTTCAGTGGGGTTGAGTTCAGGCCTTGAGTTACTGTTACTGTTGAGTTACAGTACTAGATTTATTGCCAAGAAGCATGGTCACATAACAGTCAGTAGTCAGAATTTTTTTTTTATTTGGAGTCATATTTCCAAGCAGTTAATATTTGTTGTCTTTTAAATCTAATTTGCTTAAAACCATCTCTTGAGGGAAATATCTGACTATTTACAGCAACAGACATATCCTCCACTATGTTCACCAGCTGGTCTGAAAGTTGCTCAACCCCTTAACGCCTACTGTATCATATTTGATAGAATGAGTTTTTGAGACTTCTATATCATCAGTGTNCCTTGAAAAACCTAAATAAGTTGCACTATAGCCACATATAGCAAATATGATGCAAATTAAAACTCACATATGTAAAATAATATTTAAGTTTTTTTTTATTTGTCAGAAGGTTCAATACACACTCTATTTGTTTTTTGTTTTTGTTTAAATGACAGTTTTGTGGCATATATATGTGGCGCAGTGGGTAGGTGTTCACTTTGCAGCCGGAGGGTTGCTGGTTCGAGCTCCTGTCCCTGTGCTGCGTTGTGTCCTTGGGCAAGACACTTAAACCACATTGCCTAACGGTAGCACCGGTCTCTGGCTGCATGACTGCAGATGCTCGTCTCTGGATGAGTGATCTGGAACAATCATTTTGTTGTGTGCCTTGTACGCACAATGAGTTGAATCTAATTTTCTGTCAGTGATTTCATGGTTCAGGCTTTAAAGAATAAATACAGTCAAAGGGTCTGCCTCATCTGTCTGGAAACTTAGACAATGAAAAGTTGTGAACCATTAAACTAAAACAGAAAAAAATAGTAAAGAGCTCCATTGAATGGTCCAGACACAAATCAACAATCAAAAAGGTTCAAGGCCCAACTTCTAACAACTATAATAATGGCCATCAAGTTGAACAATGTAAGATAGTTGAGTTAGAATAAAAGTAGAGCTAAAAGAAAAGTATTAGATCCAGAGGAAATATATTCAAGAGTGACAGGGATTAGAATCTAAAACAGCTGAAGCACAGTAAGTGCTGCAGAGCTGCACAAAGAAATGACTCAAAGGAAATAATAGCCAGTTTAAGATAAGGTCTCCTCTTTTTTCATGGGTGGAATTGTGAAACTTTTAGATTGCACCACTTATGTCCACACTTTTTCCTTTCCTTGTACAAGTGCATCATCAGGGGAGGCCATTCAATATATGTTAACACCATGTGGCTTATTCATGGAGGAAAGATGTTAAAAAATACCCTTAAATGCATAGTGTCTCCCTGTGAGTAGGCATGTAGTCAGAGCTTAAATGACTACACTTGAATTACACTCAGCCCTGCACTAATAACCAGTTCTCTGACTACTCTAATGACAAGGTCAACCGGAAATCAGACACAAGCATTCAGAGACCGACGGCTCCTGTTCAGTTAATAAGCACTAGAAACAAAATTACTTTTGCCAACATTTTTTTTTTACCTTGAATAACCAAGGCTGATAAAGTATGCAGTAAAGGATTTCATTTTCTATTTTATGTGGAGATTTGATTAAAATTTCACCTGATTCAACAAAAAGAGACAGTTTTTAGACGTCAGCCATAAAAAGGCAGATATGTTATTTGATTAATGGATCTAAACCATCAGAGCACATCTTTGGTCAAATGATGACTAAGTCCAAACCTTTTCTTCTAAAAGCTGTCTGTCAAACAAACCTGTCTGTCTCCTTTCCTCTCTTATCAGAAAACAATTTTCTTATCCAAACCTTCAAGTCAGTTTTTATTATGCTAGCCTACCATCATTTATTATTGCAAACACAAGAGAAAGGTAATTAGGTTTTTAATGACTATAAAGAGATAAGAGAAGTGGCCGCTCTCTTTGCTTCAGTCTCTCACATTTTTGGAAGAAATAAGAAATGTTAATGTTATTACTGTCTCAAAATTTCCACAGTTCAATAAAAAAAAACAGCCAAAGGGAAGAATTCCTGCTGTTTTACATCCAGTCTCTGTTGAAGCAACATGACAGCAGATTATACAACTACTGCTTTTTTATTACATAGTACAGTTAGATTGTATATTAGCAGGGTATGGCCAAGGGCTTGATATAAATGACTATTTTTATTTCTTTATCTTTATTTTCTACTCACTATTCATTTCACGGCCAATATGAGTTTTGCAGAAACAACATGAAGGAGTGTATCCACAATACACCATAAGCAAAAAAATGTGTTTGTTTGATGGTACTGTACACATGGTGGCACTTTTGCTTGACGACTGGAATTTGAGCCTTGGTTGGGATTGTTTTCACTTGGTTTGGCTTAAAAGAGACTTCTTCACAATGTTAAACACGTGTTAGAAAGCTTCATTTTCTTGGTTTTAACAGTGTCCTGTTCAGCCTCATTTAAAGGCGATGCTGCCTGTGCACACAGTTCCTTTAACTTTAAAGCACAACTATAGATTATTATGACGGACTACATAAGTGAATTATGGGGTTGTTTTCTTCTATAAGGACATTTTACCTGCTAAATATGCAATAAATGATAAAAAATACATGTGTCACAATAAGAAAATGATAATAATATATTTTATTTCAATAATAAACCAAAAAATATCAGTCAAGTCATTAAAACAAGTTCACAATATATAAAATCATTACAAATGGACAATTCATTTGACAGGTGGAAGACAATCCGAGTGAAGAAGCCAGTTTAAAGAGGTGCATTTTGAGATGGGATTTGAAAGTGGTGTGAGAGTCAGTTACGGATGTCTGGTGGGAGGGAATTCCAGAGGCAAAGACCAGAGCAACTGAAGGCTCTGGATCCCATTGTAGTCAAATGGGCATAAGGGCCGGTGAGATGGAGAGAACACCGGAGAGTGTGAGGGGGTGTGTTGACATGCAGAAGTTCAGAGGGATACTGTAGAGTGAGGTCATGGATTGCCTTAAAGGTGAGGAGCAGAATCTTGAAAGCAATGCGATATTTAACCAGAAGCCAGTGAAGCTGCTGAAGGACAGGCGTGATGTAGCTAATGGAGGGAGTTTTGATGATGATGCGAGGGGCAGAGTTTGGACCAGTTGAAGTTTATGAATGGACTTGAGAGGAAGACTAAAGAGAAGTAATCAATATTGGATGTAACCAAGTTATGAACAAGAATATTGTGTATGAGAGATGAAAGGAGGCGATTAATGTTTCTAAGATGGAAGTATGAGGACCAAGTGATATTACTGATGTGAGCTTGGAAAGGAAGTGTGGTGTCAAGGATGACACCCTAATCAACTAATGAAACTAATTCTCATAATTTGACCGCACAAATTATTGAGGCTTTATAGATGTAAAGATGATACTAACAGTAAGCCATACTAACCTATAGTGTTCCACTAATATATTGATATTTTACCCAGAAATAACATATTTGGCTCCATTATAATCAAACTAAAACAAATTTCATGAGCAAATCTAATAGCCAGAAAACAGATCCGATCTTCAGTCATTTGGATGAGTGATGAAACATTTCTACTACTGAAAAGTGTCCACTTGAACAGAATCAACTTTTTTGGGAATTACCTAGATTATTGAGCATGCATTAAGACACAAATCTAATTGTGTCAAATATTCATTACAAATCTGATTACAGTTACATTTGCACTCACTGGCCATTTTGATAGTGGTGTTCAATTGCTTGTCCTTTCCTTCTTTCACTTATCCACTTCAGAGTCATGAGGAGGCTGGAGACTATCCCAGGTGTCATAGGGTGAGAGGCAGGGTACACCCTGGTGACATGTCTGGGTCACCAATTTGTTGCAGGGCTAACACACAGAGACAGACAACCATTCACACTCACATTTACACCTACGGGCAATTTAGAATCACAAATTAACCTAACCACGTGCTGTGGGAGGAAGCTGGAGTACACATCGAAAACCCACACAGACATGAGTAGACCATGCAGAGTCCACATAGAAAGGCCCCAGACTGGATTCAAACCCAGGATCTTCTGTGAGGTGACAGTGCTGACCACAAAACCACCATGCCACCCCGCCCATTAATGCATATATCAAAATTAGCTGATCACGTAGCAGCAGCTCACTACATTTAGGTATGTAGACATGGTCAAGTTGACCTGACGAAGTTCAAACTGAGGATCAAATGGGTAAAAAAAGGAGATTTAAGTGACTTTGAAAATGACACGGTTATTGGTACCAGATGGGCTGATACGAGTATTACAGAAACTGTTTACAGAGACTGCTTAAAGTTGATAGGAAGGCAACAGTAACAGAAATAACTCCTTGCAACCAAGGTATGCAGAAGAGCATCTTTTAAAGCAAAACACATCAAGCCTTGAAGCAGATTGGCTACAGCAGTAGAAGATCATACCAGAGATCACTCCTGTCAGCTAAGAACAGTAAAATGAGGTTACTATTCACACAGGCTCACCAGAACTGGCGATAGAAGACTGGAAAAATAACGCCTGGTCTGATGAGTCATGATTTCTGCTGCAATATTCGGATGGTAGGGTCAGACTTTGGTGTAAATAACATGAAAGCATCGATCCATCCTACATTTAAATGTTACTGAGTATTTTCCTTGCGCATGTCCATGACCCACTCATTTTCTACTCATTTTTACTCATTTTCTGACTCCAGCAGGATAATGCACCATGTTACAAAGCCCAAATCATCGCAAACTGGTTTCTTGAACATGACAGTAAGTTCACTGCATTCAAATGGCCTCCACAGTCACCAGATCCGAATCTAATAGAGCACTTTTAGGACGCAGTGAAATGATTCTTCTCACGGATGTGCAGATGATAAATCTGCAGCAACAGTGTGACGCTATTATGTCAATATGGCCCAAAATCACTGAGGAATGTTTCCAGCATCTTGTTGAATCTGTGCCATGAAAAATTAAGTCAGTTCTGAAGGCAAAATGGGGTTCAACCCAGTACTAGCAGGGTGTAACTAATCAAGTAGCCAGTGATTTTATAATTTAATTATATGCTCCTCTGTTATATTTAAGTACTTACTCAATAAGCAAGATCAGTGGAGGTGATTAGGCATCAAATAAGCAAAATGGGCTTATCTAAGCAACTCGAGGCTCAGCAGTCTCTTTTGAACCTCAACTTACAAAGCTCCTTCCACTGACAATGTTCACTGTCATCTTCAGTTATGTGAAAAAGACAGGTGTAAGTGTTAGATAAGTACATGTATGACCTACTGATATTTGATTGGTCCAGATTTTTAACTCCGCATGCACTGAGTCAGATAAACATGTAAACTGTTCGGCAACACATACTATTACAGTACATGTCATCTCTTACTTTTGCTTCTTTTGCTTGTGTCCTTGGAAGACTTTCTGTCCCCATCAAAAGAATTAAAGGCGGTGAATGCTGACTTTTACACATTCCTTTTATTCCGAGAAAGGACATTTAGTACAAATAGTATCTCTGTTTGTATCACCGGCGTGATCCTGAGAAATTTTAAAGACTGACAGACTGAGACAGACAGCTCCTCTCTGTATTTATTTTAGAACAGTCTGTACAACACCAAAGTTAAAAAGAAAAATAATGTTTACTAAAACATTCAAAGAGACTATCTGAATGAATCAGTTTTCTTTAAAGCTATATCTAATTTTAATAATGGTAAGAGATCAAAAGAATATTTCAATTCATGGATTTCTTTTTATTCTATTTGTCTCACACTAGTTTGATTCAGGCACCCATTTTAAACAAAAGCTGCCTCCAGATGCATGCAAATAATTATCAAAATATTAGGTAAATATTATGGTAACACTATAGTAAGATGCCTTTATAGTAAGATGACACTTACCATTAACAAACTGCTTTTTTAAAATAATCATATTGTCTCTTTAGTATTATAAAGCACTTGTAAATTATAAAGCTTCTAAATACTATTAATAATTAAAATGACCAGTTGAGGGAATTACAATAGTAGAGGATCTCATCCCGCTGTACTGCTTGAAACAAAGTGAGGGAAGCAAGATTACTATAGGGTGGGGTCATCTTTCCACTCAAATTAGCAGATGCATTTCTATGTGCAGTCATTACCAGGCTGAACATTAGTCCGAGAGGACTGAATACCTTAAATCAACAGGCTCTGCAGACAACTTTTAGCTCTTCACAGACTTCAGAGATAGCCTTTACATGAAAATTGAGTAATCAACTTTAGTATGAAATTTTCAGAATTTCTAAACCTTTTAAAAGTCCAAGGTGTTTGTGATCCTCTGAAGTGTCATCTGTTAGGATTTTGGAGGAAAGCAAATACTGAAAACTGTAGCAGGGCGGTACAGTGGAGCAGTGGTTAGCACCGCCTGGGTTCAGACCTCCTTGATGGTTGGGGCGTTTCTCCGTGGGGTTCTCCATGTGTCTGTATGGTTTTCCCTCCTAGCAATCTGGTTTCCTCCCACAGTCCAAAGGCATGCACATTAAGTTATGGGTGTTTCTAAACTGGCCGAGGTGTGGCTGTGGGAGTGTGTGCTTGACTGTCTCTCTGAGAACTCTGAGATAAACTGGTGAGCTCTCAAGGGTGTACAACTGCCTCTTGCCTTATTTCTATTTTGGATAGACTCCAGCCTGGTTAAGAAGATGGATGGCTAGATTGATAAAAATAACAAAATGCAATTGTATTGATGGTTTCTTTCAGGTGAACAAAAGTAATCTGTTCCTTTAAATGTATCTTCTGTATAAATATAAGACAGTAGATCGCAAACATTAAAAGACACTGACATAAATAACATTATCTGCACTTTATGCCTGAATGTCAGGAGAACATCCCCATGCAGCCCTATGTTTTTAGTCACCATGTTGAGGCAAAACAACTATAAAAGATCTTCATGCAAGGCAGGAGGTCAGGAAACCTAATCAAACTCAATTCTTTTTTTTCTTACTAAAGTGATCTTTGGTAAAACTGAGTTTAATCTTCCCTCATCAAAAAGAAATAACAGAACTACAATAGAATAGAAATGATTACCTGAAAATAATAAGGCAGTGTGCTGTTAAATACACCAGACATCTTTAAACACACACACACACCATCGTGATACCATTTTCTCAGCCGCCTCAACACTGAACTCATGATGACCCCCTTTCTCTCTCTCTCATCATATCTTTTGAAATCCTGTAGTCCTGATGCTTGAAGCCTCTGGAGGGTAATGTGTGCTGGCTTTATAGTTGTAGAAAAGAGGCACACACATAGACAAAAGAGGGACAAAATTAGATCCTATTTGGAAAGGAGCATAGATGAAACCTCAGACCCCTCATTTTTCACCCTGCTCCACATTTTTCAAAACAAAACGGATTAGTTTGCCTACATGCATCCCACTAAGACCCACAGGGGTGATGTATTTGAAAGGAACAAAATATCATTTTTATGAAGCGGGTGAAATGCGTTAGGCTCATTTTCTGTGTCATCCTGTTCTACAATGTAATGTACAGTTGTGTATGAAAAAAGAAAAACCCAAACTCAGTTTGAGACTTTCTACTGTACAGTCGTGATGACTGTAAGTCCTAGTGAAATTGAAGGTTATTTTAATTTGGATTTAATGTCGTGAATGTGTGAGATAGTGCCTTTTAATATTTTCTGTGAGATGGAAAGGTTTGTTAAAATTTGAAGTGTGAATACAATTCTATATTTGGTCTTCAATTACAATTCTTCTGATTAGCTCAATTTTAATTGAATCAAGCTTCATTGAACCCTATTAAAAAATAAATTGGATGATTGGTTCATATGCTAATGAAAAACACTCATCACGAATACAGCCATCTCTGCACTTCCCCGTCTTCCTCTGTATGCATCCTCTCTTGTTCTATCCCTCACTCTTTGCTATTCTGAATGCTCTGCACTTTAAAAGCACACACGCTCATTAAAACCTCAGACAAGCTGGAGAGGAAGTCTGAAATAAAGGGCAAAAAAAAGCTGCTTGAACATCTGCTTCCTAGAGAGGAGTAATTAAACCTAAAGCAACAAAATAACATTTGAGAAGAATGTGTCAGAAGTTTGTAAGACACTCAATAAGAAAAGGACTTTCTCTAATAGTTGGCTGCAAACTGTAGAGCACTTGTTAGAAACAAATTTGTATTTAAAATAAATACATTTGTAGTACATTTACATTGTATACCTCTGTTTGGCTGATGGCTCTATTTTTGTACTGCTGCATGGCAAGTGTGCAGTGGCACACCAGTTTAAAGGCATTGTTTCCTCAGCTATGGCAGATCTTGGTGTCTTGAAGCATGCCACTTTAGAGAGTGGAGGCTTGAGCCTGTCTTTAAATATGGCAGGTTAGATGAGTAGATGGTGAGCAGGTGTGGCAGCTGGAACTCCAGCAAACTGGAGAGAACACCCACAGGTGGGCACACCTGAACAAGCAGCGCATTGCTTCACCTGAGACGTGATGAAGAGAAAGAAAAAGAGACGGGAAAGAGACAGAGAGGAAGAAAACAAATGCAGGTCTTCCAGGACCATGGCACAAGGTTCCACCATAACCGTAATTGATTGTTTAATGAAAAATCATAGGTAGTGGAGGCCTAATTAGGAAGGCGCTTATATTTGCACTCTCTCATTTCTTTGAACTTAACATCAGCTGACTGAGGACACGCCCCCCTCTGTTGACCAATCAAATATTACCACAGCCTTTTTTCTTAGAGAGTCATTTCAGCCATCACCAGTGTCTAAACTCCATCAGGGGATACTGCTGTGAAGCTTTCAAAAACATATTTCTGCAACATTTCCACATAACGTACAATGTAAATTTATATCAAAAATTGTCATTTATTTCAATTTTAAGTCCATTTTACATTTGAGTCTTTCCACAATTGAAATTATTATAACTGCATTATTGATTTAATGGTAGTGGTTGCAGGGCTATCCTATGTGAAAGTAGACTGGAATTATTACATTTTAAACTTTTTGTAATTTATCCAATTTCTGTTTGGTGGTGTGTTTTCTCTTTGTATATTTATTCGCTGTTTTGCCATTTTTCTTCTTTCTTGAGGGTGATATAATGTTGAAAAGCATCAATGGAGAAGAGTTAGGACTGAGCTACTTTTGATGGTCAAGTTGAATAGACTTCATTTTAATATATTTCTGTTTTTCCATTTTCTAGACTCACAGTTGTATTGTTAAACATCTGAGTCATAGATAGTCTTTGTTCTCCTTTCCTAGTCCACAATAGCTTCTGTATTTACAGCTGGGTCCATTATTATTTGGACAATGATGCAGTTATTGTAATTTTGTATCTGTGCACCACCACTGAAATGCAGACGTTCAGCTTTAATTAAAATATAGGGTCAAAATTTATCAGGAAATTGACTAACAAGCAGTTTCATGGTCTGGTGACCCCTATTTATCCCATGACTGCATATATCTTATATATAGCCTTATGTATATAGCCTTGTAAGGCTCTGAGTGACATTTGAAAAAATACCCCATCTTCATAAAATAAACCATGCATGATTATTTTTAAAAATACAGTATCTGCTCATGCAAACTAATTTGTATGAGACGGGTCTTAAAGGGATCACTGTACCACAATGGTTTCCAATCTTTAATTTTCTCTCTCTCTTCCTGTTTTATCATTTATGTTAAGCACATTGAGTACGTGTAATGCAAAATGTGTATTTTCGTCCCTTGTTAGGTAACAGTGCAAGCCACCTGCATAACCCTGACTGCTATGAGTGGAGACCGCTGTTACGTGACAGTATACCCTCTGAAATCTCTCCGGCACCGCACCCCCAAAGTAGCCATGATTGTCAGTATTTGCATTTGGATTGGTACGTCATGTCATTATCTACTGACTCATTAAAAATAGTTGAGTATATAACAGGTGCATTAAAACTGCATAATTTCACCTAACCACATTTTTCCTCTTCAGGTTCTTTCATCCTCTCTACACCAATTTTAATGTACCAGCGTATAGAAGAAGGCTACTGGTACGGTCCGAGGCAATACTGCATGGAGAGGTTTCCCTCTAAGACACATGAGAGGGCTTTCATCCTCTACCAGTTCATTGCTGCCTACCTGCTGCCTGTGCTCACTATCTCTTTCTGCTACACTCTGATGGTTAAGAGGGTTGGCCAGCCCACTGTAGAACCGGTAGACAATAATTATCAGGTAAGGACAGGCTCTATGTTGGCCTGGGCTTCACAAGTGCTCACAAATGCAGCCACTAATACACAGAGCTATTAGTGCCAGCAGCTGCTGCTAATTTTCAGCCAATTAAAAGTTTAAACTCTCTCTTCTCTTCCCTCCTCTCTTTTTGTTGGCTTTACATGTCCCTGTCTTTGAAAAATGTGTTTTAAACCTCCTTTAAAGTGGCTCTAATCAACTCTTTAAAAGAATATTCTGGCTTTTTAAATTTTTCTTTTTTATGTGGGACCTATTTTCTCCTTTTGGGCGTAATAGAAAAGATGAAAACATTTTGGAAAGCTTCCAGTATCGAGAGACAGCATTATAACTAGCAACAGCTGGCAACAAGTAAAGATGCTTGTTTGTGCCACTGACTCCATGTTATGGACATCAAACGAGAAGAACTCAAGTGCGGGATAGAAACACAAGGACTGGAACAGACAGGCTTTAACTGGGAGACATGGAACACGTAATGAATCCTCATATTCCGTCGTAACTTGAGGTGGACAGAGACAGTTTATCAGCTCACCTTCAATAGCTGGAAACAAGGGAGGTTGCTATCCAGTGGAGGCCTTAAAAGGAGAAAGTCCTGTGGCAGTGGAGGTCATGGAATTGTGTGCATAGTCAGCTCAAATCAGCTGGGAACTCTAGGTGGACTGGTTGAAGGAGGCGACACATTAGAGAGCGGCTTCCAGCTCCTGATTGGCACTCTCTACTTGCCTGTCAACCTGGGGATGGAAACCAGAAGAGAGACTAACCTGGGCTCCAAGCGCCAAGCAAAACTGCTTCAAAACACGGGAGGTGAATTAGATTCCGTGCAACCATCAGCGACCAGGAGTAGGAAGTGGCTTGAACAAACAGACAGCTGGAGAATTAGAGGACTTGTTCTGTGCACAAACAGAACAGGCAGAGACATATTCATTGAAATTTTTGACAGGGCCACCAAAACAGACATTGTAGGAATATAATAGTATGTTTTTTTTCCAGGATAACAGGTAAACTTTGCAGTGTGTGCCCAGTGTATTTCCTTGGATCAGACTTTCAAGGGTACATAGAGATGGCTGGGTGGTTCATTACCAGGGTCAGGTTCATCCCACTGAGCGTCCTGGTTCAGAGGATCGTTTTCTCCCCCAAGGAATCTTCCACGTTGGAGAATTCACAGGAGAGAACTCCTGGTTTTACATTGTGGGAACCTGATCTGTAAGTTATGGTAAAGTTAAACCTGACAAAGAATAAAGTCCACCAGGCTTAATGGGTGTTGAAACACCTGGCGGTCTTGAGATAGGTGAGATTCTTATGGTCAGTCCACACTATGAAGAGATGTTCAGTTCCTTCCAACCAGTGTCTCCATTCTTCTAGGGTTAACTTGATGGCCAGGAGTTCACAGTCTCCCACATTGTAATTTTGTTCTGCAGGAGTAAGATGGCGAAAAAAGAAAGCACTTAGGTGCGTTGACCATTTTGCTGTGACAGTACTGCTCCCACTCCTGAGTCTGAGGTGTCGACGTCTATGATTAATTGCGTTGAGAGATCTGGTTGGGTGAGGACCAGGGCCAAGACAAAGCATTCCTTCAAGGTGTCAAAAGCTGTCTGGGCTGCAGAGTTCCACTGGAAAAAGAGATTTGGGAGGGATTAGATTAGTCAGAGGTAAGGTCTTGCTGAAATCACTGATAAAGTCCCAGTAAAAATTTGCGAAACCAGGAGTCTTTGCAACTGCTTTCTGCTAGTAGGAATAGACCAGTCTATTACTGCCTGAACCTTAGCAGGATCAGCTCTTTCTTGTCCTTTCTCAACTATGAAGCCCAGGAATGAGACGTGGATCTCACATATCTCACCTTTAAGGGTTGAGGTGCACAGGCTGAGAAGGAGGTGGTAAATGGTAATAGCAAATGGACTAGTTCTTATATAGCACTTTTCTACTCTAACTATAGCACTATCTGGGAGAATAATCATGAGTCACAGATTTAGAGGATTTTTTCATATCTTTCAGTTCAGTGAGTTGTTGGATAATATCGCCTTGTTCACTGGAGATGTGGCGGAGGAAGTGCTCATGCCCTCTAAGTTGTACTTCCTGAATGGAGAGTGCACGATGAACTGAGTCCATTCCTTAACTGTATCATTCTGTCATGGCCCTCAAACAGGTAGGACTCAAGTGGAGGACTCCAGGAAAAAGTTACGTTTATTTATAGATCACAGTTCACACAGGTGTCAGCACAGAATCTTCTATAGTGAAATCCAGATTTCAGACAAGACAGGTCAATCCACAGTTTCTTCATTCAAGACAGTGAAGCCTATCCTTCTCTGGACCTCCAGAATATGTACACAACAGGGGAAACAACAAGGTGAGTAAAACGAATGTGACGGTGTGGTCAAGGCCTTTTCTGATATTTTAATATATTGCTGCGACAACGCCACCAGAGGGAATTTCACCCTCTGGAAAGTATTACTTTTAAAGTGAAAATTAAAATATAGACACCTTAATAATTGCACAGATTCGAAATTTATACACTGGGACAGAGATATGGTTCTGGATTAACAATTTCTTTATTTAACAAAAATAAG
>JASGAU010356186.1:0-12120 GCA_030220045.1 Australoheros facetus | reverse complement strand
AATTCCAGTTGTTCAGCTGACTTGTGCGAAGCAAGTGTTGGATCCACATCAGCATGTGAAAGACAACACAGACTTTCAGTAGTGATTGCGATACACTCTGGTCCCACTGCTGCAGCACGTCTCATCACCTACTTGAGCAGAACAGCCTCAGGAAGAAGAGGTTCATTTTAGCCCCAGTCAAAGAGGGCATAAAAGAAATCCTTTTTTCTCCCCCCCAAACACGGTCAGGTGTTGGTGAGCTACATTAACCTGCAGTCTTCTCAGACAGAAAACTCAGACCCGCCACGGCGACCGTGGGTCAACAGCAAAAGGCGTCGCAGACGGAGGCCTGTGAACGGATTGCACCACAGCAGAGATGGCGGACCCCCAAATACAGCTTTCATTCCATCCCATCTCACGCGACGCTCCCAAGTGGGCTTCTCATTTTTAAGACGTTCAATTTCCTGCAACACATTCAAACCCATCAGTACATGAATGATTTCTCATTAATTTAACCATTTATTTCCTTTGGCCCATAGGCATGCTATCATAAATGTTTACACAGAGAATTAGTACTAAAGATATTACACATTAATTATACTTGCATACCCAAAGGCATTTAATACAATGCTCCTGCAATATTTGAACAAATCACCATAAATATTTTTTCAATACCCTTTCAGACTTTAAAAAAAATCCTAATAATAAACCTGAATAAATAAAAGTATGCCTGAACAATGTCTAAATTGTTTATTTTATAAACAGGCTATCAATATGAGCTGGGTATACAACTTGTGCTTTTCTTTGCCACACATGACACATTCCTCAGTGAGTGATATGAAACTGCGACAACTTCACAAAATTAATCTTATTGGCTGTGACTTATTTCTTGGCCTTACTCACACCATCTGCACATTTAATCCCTCACTTGCTGACAGGAACAAAGCTTGTGTGGCGCAGTAAATACTGACCGTCTCATCGTTGCAAATGGAGTGGATCTGCGTACCAAACATTACAGCTGTGAAAGTGAGGAAGAGGATGGCTTCGAGACAGAGGAAGATCAGCAGCAGCACAGACACCCCTGGAGAGAATTCGCTGCACTCTGGTCAGAGGAACAAAGTTAGAGGTTTTAGAATGCACTGAACAACCAATTAAAACATAATATAAAATACCAACCAAAGAACAACGCATTTAAAGAGGACAGATTCTAAAAAGGTACATTTCTTCCCTTTGAGGGTTTAAAAGTTAGGATAAGTAACTGGGTAAAATCCAGTGAAGACTGTTAAAATACTCCCTCTACTTCAATGCTCAAATACAGGGCTTTGACTCGGTACAATGTATTTTCTTGTGAGGTCAGAGTATCATCCTGTAGAGAGCAGCAGAAGCTAGTGTTTGAAGAATGAAATATTATCTTCATTTTCTGGTTCACTCTTACAGACAGACCCACAAGGGAGCGGGAAATGATGGATGACAGCTCAATGATGGCTTTGCTGCACAACTCCAATGACTTGTGCAGAGCAGCTGTTTTAACAACAGGATAAAAATCTCTTTCATTTCCATACTCTGCCTCCCTTCTTCATGTCTCTAAGGAATTTCAACCACTTGTATAAATAGCTGCATTTCTGTCTTAAACTACACGTCTTTGACATGCTGTGTTCATATTTTTGATTCAAATTTATGTTAGAGAGGCCTTACCATTCCACTGATGTTTAATACATGTAAAGAAGTGCATGCCACTGAGGCCCAGGGCATGGGCAGAAATCAACGCTATGTACATCTGTGGAGAAAAAAGTCACATACAGAAAACTAAGATAAGCAATTCCACTCATATCCCAGCAGTTAACTGGCATACACTGCAGTAATTATAGCCTTTGCCTATGAATTTCACATTCAGTCAAATTTTAGTATTTTGACTTAAAAAAATAAATAAATAAATAAAACTTTCCATTTTAAGTGCACCTCTATTTTTACAGATAACTTCTCTATGGCAAACTGAAATGAAAGTCAGCTAAACATTTTACTCACACAGATGAAATTGTACTGCTCAACCATATATGACAGATTTATTTTTCTGTCCTAAAAAAAGTTCTAGTCAGCACATGAAACCAGAAAGAAGTGCTGATGTTGTCAAGAGAATCACATTTGACCATGAAAGCACATTTAATGTTGTCCTGCTCCTGCTGAGCAGTGCAGCTCTGCTGAGCTGAGCTGTGAACCTCAGCCGCTTATTTGAACATGAAAATGATCCAAATAGGAAGACTTTCGTGATATCTGCTCTTTAGTACAATATAAAATTATGTAATTTAAATATACTATATTACCAAAAATATTCATTATTCTGCCTTCACACGCATATGAAATTGAGTGACATCCCATTCTTAATCCAGAGGGTTTAATGTGATGTCAGCCCACCCTTGGAAGCTATAAAAGCTTCAACTCTTCTGGGAAGGCTTTCCACAAGGTATAGAAGTGTGTTTATGGGAAGTTTTGACCATTATTCCAGAAGCACATTTGGGAGATCAGACACTGATGTTGGATGAGAAGGCCTGGCTCGCAGTCTCTGCTCTAACTCATCCTAAAGGTGTTCTATCGGGTTGAGGTCAGGACTCTGTGCAGGCCAGTCAAGTTCTTCCACACCAAACTCACTCATCCATGTCTTTATGGTCCTGGAACAGAAAGGGTCCATCCACAAACTGTCCCCAAAAGTTGGGAGCATGAAATTGTCCAAAATGTCTTGGTATGCTGAAGCATGAAGAGTTCTTTTCACTGGAACTAAGGGGCTGAGCCCAACTTCTGAAAGACAACCCCACACCATAATCCACCCTCCACCAAACTTTACACTTGGCACAATACAGTCAGAAAAATACCGTTCTCCTGGCAACTGCCAAACCCAGACCCGTCCATCGGATTGCCAGATGGAGAAGCGCGATTTGTCACTCTAGAGAACACGTCTCCGTTGCTCAGTGATGGCGTGCTTTACACCACTACAGCCGATGCGCTGCACTGCGCTTGGTGATGCAAGTCTTGGACGAAGTTGCTCGGCCATGGAAACGCATTCCATGAACCTCTCAAGCACTGTTCTTGAGCTAATATGAAGGGCACATGAAGTTTGGAGGTCTGTAGTGATTGACTCTACTGAAAGTTGGCAACCTCTGCGCAGTATATGCCTCAGCATCCGCTGACCCTGTGCTATGATTTTACGTGGTTCAGTTGCTGTTGTTCCCAATCATTTCTAATTTGTTATAATACCACTAACAGTTGACTTTTGAGCATTTAGTAGCGATTACATTTCATGACTGGGCTTGTTGCACAGGTAGCATCAAGTACCACGCTGGAATTCACTGAGCTCCTGAGAGCGACCCATTCTTTCACAAATGTTTGCAGAAGAAGTCTGCATGCCTATGTGCTTGATTTTATACACCTGTGGCCATGGAAGTGATTGGAACGCCTGAATTGAATGATATGGATGGGTGAGTGAATACTTTTGGCAATACAGTGTTTTTATAAGCTTAAAATTAAAAAGAATAGAAAAGAAGCACTTTTCCAAGAGTATTTAAAACAGTATTTCCATGTAAAATAAGCAATTGTAATTGCATAGCAAGTTTAATAAACAGATTAGCTCATGACTACTACTGTGTACTTACAGTGAAAAGAACAAAGAATCTCTGGTTCTTTTCTCCCACACAGTTATTGACCCAGGGACAGTGATGATCCATCTTCCTGATGCATCGTTTACAAATACTGCAAGCAGGAGAAAGGTTATGGAGAGTTTAATGCATGACAGACTGCTAATGCAAATGTCATCAACTACCCTGTTCTTCTTTGTACAAAGTATGTTTTTAAGATATATTTTGACTGCTACAGCACGCCTGAATGCACACTATGAAGACACAGAGTCTGACGGTGCTGCTTTTCTGTTTACATGCCGCTCATGCTCTGCCTACTGTGTATGCATGGTGTTAGACTGACCTGCAGTGGTGTGCCCTCTCAGGCTTGATGCTACAGCACTTTGGGCACTTGTAGATGACCTCGCCAGGCTTCAGCTGCAAGCTCTCCATATATTCCTTTGTTGCATTGCCCTTGGGAACTGCACCCTAAGGAATAGGGCAGAGAGAGGGTCTTAGAGAAGTCAAGCATGTGTCTTTGTGTATTCACCAATTCAAACACTGTTCTTAACATCTCTAGGCTGTGGGGAGAAAACCAAAAAGCACACATCATCTGCTTGTATACACTAGTCTAACAATTAATCTTAAGTAGGGACGCTATATTTATTTTAATACTTATACATTATTTTAGTAGTTATACACTATTTTAAGTTTTTATAAACCCTCCCCACACACTTATACACCAAATATATACATTACTGTACAACACGTACTACGCATGTGAAGAACGAGTACCGCAAAACCCAGCGAAACAGCGAAAATACCGCAATAAATAATCTTACACAAATATTGATTGAAAACCCGCGAAACAGCGAGTCTGCAAAAAGCGAACCACGAAGTAGCGAGGGATTACTGTAGCTCATATTCCAGTTTATACACTACAGCATACACTTCTGTGCATTATTAGGTAGATTTAAATTGAGCATTTGTTCAGGGAGGGCCACTGGGCTGGAAGCAGCAGTGGGGCTGTCATCACACATTTAGTTTCTTTGAGTCAGAATCAGTCGACATTTCAACAGCAGTGCTAACAGTATTTGACGCACAATCCCCCGACACATGACTTGGCTGTATTTAACCTAGTTGCCAAGTATTAGTAGCAAAGTCAGTTGCAAACCAAATTAAAAGTTGAACATTTTGTTCAAAAACCTCAAATACTCTTAACAGATTAGAGTAACATGCCGACAGAAATTCAGACTCAGTTTTGAAAGCTAAACTGTGCAGCTTTCACGCACAGCATCCCCTCGCACACTACCAACAAGCTTAGTGTCCCAGATTACATCAGTGAGTGACTCCAAGTATCACTATGGCAGTGCTTTCTGCTCATGCTGTACCTTTCACTGTCAAAACGTCTACCACAGTAAGACTTCTCTATACAAAGTCTGGACATGATTTCATAGACAAAACACCAAACATTTATTTTGCTAACAAAATTACATCAGGTTCTCTTTATTATTTGTAGTATTTGCAAAGACAAATAAATACTACGTCAAACTTAAGCTCTTTGACTTTCAGTGACCTTTGTCTTTCCCACCCTTACTGTAATTAGCATCCTTACCGGGTCGGTCAACATGGTGCGCAGGTGCGAGGCCAATGCAAGCACAGCCAGTGAGTTGAAGGCAGCTCCGTTCAGCAGCGAGTACCAGAAATTCTTTGCGGGCAAAAGCATGACGAAGTTCACAACAAATTCAGCGTACAGCACTAGGAACCAGGTCATGGTTGCACACACCATACCACAGCTGTCCTGAATAAACCACAGTGTGCGGTTCCCTGCTGTGTGACCCACGTGGGGACCTCCAACCATCACTCCAGCTGCAAGGCTACCTGTCTCAACATCTGCACCTGCTGACAGCAGGGGATGGTGCTGCTCCATATCTCGTAGTCTGTGGTTTGAAGACTGCATCTTGCCCTAGTAAATGGAGAAACATCTGAATTAAGTAGCAGTAACAGTAGCCATTTCTAATTAATCACAAATACTGTGTATGCTAGAAACAATACATCAAACAGACAGACAGATAAAATGTAGGAATATATTGTAATATTATTAGTTTTTAATCAAAGTCAAGAGGTCTATGCATGACATCCAACAAGAAGAGAAGATGCAGGTAAATCATGAAAATCTGATCTGAATAAAAGTAATTGAAAGAGTGATTAAGAGAGAGAGACTACAACTTAACCTTAGGACTAGAAGTGATTATAACTAGTGACCAGAGTGCTTTCCAAAATCATTTGAAATAATAATGAGGATAATCTCTTAATATTTTATGACAATCTGGCTAGTGGCAATTCAGACATCTTCAAACATTCAGTCAAAGTTTTGGACAAATGTTTGATGCCAGTTGACACAACTGGAGCAAAGTAAATGTATGATCAATGTGGTTCAACCTTGGACTCAACACCTCTCAAAGCTCAGGGTCTTTTGAGCCTATCGGCTGGTATCAACAAGAGGCATGATTCATTGGAGCACTCGTCAAGGTCACAGGGAAACATTCAGGACCAGCTGGGGAAACTATGTCCACGGCTTCAGGATAAATCAATGGCTATTCTGGTCCCTTTACGAAACTGATCCTGCAGCTGAGCTACATGTGCAGGAAAAATAAAGGCCAATAATAATCTGTGGGCCTATTTTCCCTTTGGCTTGCAGGCTTCATATTCTAACACAGACAAAGCAAAACAATATAACAAAGCCGTTTCAATATAAATATTTAGTATTAAAAAAAAAAAATATATATATATATATATATATAAATTTTCTTTTTCTGATATGCTTGAAATTGTTTCTGCCAACATAAAAGCTCTGACGATGACTTTCCCCTATCAGCTTCTTGCTCTCTGTAAGATTCATTACATTCACTGGTTTGGAAACTTTTATTTCACTTGCGCAAAGATTATGTGATGTCATAAACATAATTAACATTATTTCACTTCTCCTGTTTCTTATTGGCTCAACTCTACACATAATGCATGAATGAGGAGGTGAAGTTGTACTGAGACACAGGGACAGCAGGGAAAGGAGAAAGTTGAATGACTGTAAATGACACCAGTATGCAGTAGCCTAATGACTCTTATACTGGTGTGTTGTGAGACTAGTGCAAATAAATTGGCTGAATAAAAGAATGACACCCAGGAATGCATTTATTAATTTAAAATTAATATCTGATCAGTACTGAGTATTGGCAGATACCCAAAGCCAAATGGAAGCTGGAAAAAGTGGGATCGGACCATCTGTAGTTGATATGGATGTCTGTTTCACTTACACATATGAAGAGAAGCAGAGAAGATACAGGTGAAGTGAAGACAAGCGTTAACTCTTGTAAAACAAAAGACAAACACACATTTCAAAGGGAGAAGAGGAACAATGTCCAGTTTTGACCAAAAAAATGGAACAAAACTAAATAAAGCTAAAAAGGAGAGAAGCAGGTAGGAAAAAAGTGCTGTCACTGTTGCCCCTGCTAACCTAAAGTGAAAGATGCAGCTTGAAAAACAACCTTACACAAAGTTTTGCTTAGAGTACCCCACCAATCATACACTGTTTGCTCATTACCATGCTAAAAAAATGACTTAAGGTGTATAGTAGAGGTGCTTTTTGAATATATTGAACTCTGATGTAGTGTGTAGCAGAAATTTACTGCCTCCTTTTAGTAACATTTAAATAAAAGGAGACAATTCCAGTGGGATGAGGTGGTGCAGAGCTAAGCCATCAGTCTTCTGCTGACTTTCCAATCACGCTGTGTTTTGAATACCCCCGTGATATTTGTGTGCACTTACATCCAATACCTTTCGATGACAGTGACTTTTACCGAAGTTGCAGTAAGAGGTTTTTACCCTGCAGTGCTGAAAACTGCTTTCCTGGCAGCCAGAAAACAGACATCCTCTCTTTCTCTTTCAGAGTCCAGTTCAGGCCCCAAGTGATTTCATGGTAACCGGTTCAAAGTAATAGAGGTATTCTGTAAAAACTGTGTCCCAGGGTGACAATCCTCTAGTGCATGTCTCATAGTCTGTGTGGACTGTCTGTACTGTTATACAAAAGGTAAGTGCTGGATAACATAAATTCTTCCAAACACTCTATGTGGATAAGCCTTAAGACATACAAACGTGTAAGATTCAGCTTGTTTAAACTGGTTCAGAACCTAACTGTGGTCAAACTTTACATCACATCTCTGAGCAGCACTCAAATTTAGTTGGTTAAAGCCTTCTCCAGCTGACACGCTGCTTCAAATTTTCCCAGAAATCATCACTGACAGTGATCTCTGCTTTAATATGCCTTAGCCACAGATATGCTTGCCCGAAACACTATAACAAAGGCTGGCCTTTGATCCAATCCTTACTATTATAACTTTGTTTTTAAAGGATAGTACAGACCTGCCTGGTAATATCATGCCCTTTTAGAGACACACTACTTATGATGAAGTGATGTTTTTGAAGTACAAATTGTGGAAAGCAATCATGATTTTCAGTGGGCAATAAAAGGTTTTTTTAAAGCCCAGAAATCAAAACAGTTTATTAATTGGTGGGTTGTTTTTTTTTTCACTGAAGAATTATATTTTTATTCATCAGAAATAACAGAAAAATGTATAGACTTCAGTGAACACAGGCTCACTGCCTTTATTGTACACAGACCAACTGATATGCACAGTCACCCAGAAAAGGCTCAGTCTGAGCCAGGAAGATCTCTGATTCAGGAAATGCAAATCAAACTCATAAATTTCTGTAAATGTGCTATACTGCTTGTCCCTGTAAATTTATTTTATACATGATTACTGTGTTCCAGATTTTAAAAAGAATTGCACCTCTGATCCTTTTTTTGTGTGCATGTGATGACTATTTCTCTTCCCAGTTTCTACACACCCATACTCCATCTAGACAGGTGTTTTAACTTAAGTTGCCTACTCAGACCACTCTGTACATAATGTAAATCTCCAAGTGCATTTGTTCTATAATGTGCAAAATAACAAAACAAAGGATATCACAGAATAAAAACAATAAATTGTCAACAAAGCTTCAGTTATGAGATGAGTGTGAATTATTGCACATGTATAAGCAGACTTAAGTAAAGCATTGTATTCGTTGACAATGCTATTTCATGTATCAAAGTTGAGCTACTCGTTCCCATCCATTTATGATGTATCGGAAACAGATAGTGACTGTCTAACTCGTATACCTGCTTCACTTTAATGAATCACAATGATAGGAAAAACTGTTTATGCCGCTTGATGAATACAATGAAGTAAAGCTGCTCACTCACAGTCAACGTGAGTTGTGAAAAGAATAACTCACTGTATATGCACAACAGCATAGGCAACCTCACATTTGTTGGTTACACTGAAGTTTGACACAAAGCATATGCTATCTGGACAACAGGGCAGGTGAATAGAAATGCTAAGAATGCCAGCAGTGCCAGAAGCCTGTTAAACCAAAAAACAAAAATAAAAGCACTGTGCTAAAGAGGGCAAAAAAAAAAAAAAAAATGCTCTCCCTAGTTTAAGAAGTATTGATTTTTCCATTGTTAATGAAGAGGAGGTCCATTAAAGCTACAACAGCTGCTTGTCCAGCTGTCTGCCCTTCCCAGTCAGAGGGCACAACACAAGAGCCACCAACTGTCCTCTCCCTGACTCTTCTTATCTCTCATCTTCTCCTCTCTGTAACCAGCATCCACCCAAATGTTATCCTGCCCAAATCACTTTACGGGAGGTCACTCTAGTCCTGAATCATTGCATAGCAATAGGAGTGTAACAATTCCAAAACAGAGACCAAGACCACAATGAAAATGCCCTCAATATCATTTCATAGTTCCATCTTCCTGTACCATGATACCCATGAGAAGTAGTTAATGCCTGTTTAAAACAGGTATATCAGCTGGCCTGTGTAGCATTCACTATCACAGGTCAGGTTTGTCTTTAAACAGTGAAAATACAGACAGCTAATTACCACACCTTCAACCAGTTTGCAAACGAATCAAGGAAATACTTTCTACTAATTGGTTCTCTGCCACTAAGAGTCTCCCTAGAGGGCTTTTCAGCAGCCAAAATCAAGAAGCGGAATGCAACTTTTCCAGGTTTTGCATAAGAGACGAACAAGTGACACAAACTGCTTCCTCTGTTTGCTCTTGTTATACACTCAGCAATGAAAACCAAAGACCTACATGTTGGGAGCCGACATACCTAATATTTTCCAACTTCACAACAGCATGCTGTGGTGTTTACCTCCTGGACCAGCATTCAGAATGAAATATACATGTGGGCTGCCACCTGAAAAAAGACAAAACACACAAATATTTGTTCAGTTTCCACTTTATTGGGTTCAAATGACTCAATCTAAACAGTCTAAAGCTCAGTGATGGATTGTACTTTCATGAGTAAAATTAAATCCAAATTCCTTTTTTGTGACAGTGATCAACATATTACAGATTGCTGAGATAATTTCTATCAATCAGTTTGTATGATACTTAATTCCTATCCAGCTGAATGACAATATGTGCCATCTATGATTTTACAATGAATTCCCCTTTTACTTCCAGGCTAGTTTTTACTGAGGCTAGTCACAGCGGTAAGGTGACACTGTAAATATTTTTCAATAGGAATTTTCCGAGGTGGTCACTCAGTCCTTCTCAAAGTGTTTGGATCAGCTCTATGTTTTCAAACTGTAGTAACAATACTGAAATAAACATATTGATATATACGGGGGAAAAAAATCACAATCAGCTCCTCCAGATCGTTGTAAAAAAATTAACTACTCATATACTACACTCTTTTACCAACTAAACTAAAATGTAAATTACTTTTTTTCTGGCGTTTCTGGTGTATCAGGGGTCTTAGGCGACTCACCCACTGAATCAAATCAACAGATTGTTTGTTAGGTTATAACAGATTAGACCACAAACCACCACCTTCTCATTTATCATCCGCCATCAGTGGAACTGGTCGTACTAGTAAAGCTATCATTGACAATCAACCAGCTAAAAGCATCGGCTGGGGTCGATCTTCACATCTGCAATAACTGTACAAGTCGTGACTGAAACTGATCACTTCAACACACACACGCGCACGCACCACTAGCCTGACAGTTCACATGCAACCGGGCTGGCTGGTATATCTCGCTTGCTATCGAGCCACTAAAATAAGCTAACACCGCTAGCATGCTAACACTATGCGAATGACGGGTAAGAAAACAAAACCTCTGAAGTGACAGATAAATTACAAACCTTAAAATTCCTCATATATTTTCCTGAGAACTCTTTCTCAATACATTTCGGCGCAACGTTTGAGCTGAGCTCTAACCCTCAAAGCAGCTGTATCTGCAGCAAGCGATACATCGTTTTAACGACGAGCTGAAAGCGACCAGTAACGACAGAGCTTCCGGGATTCGCTTCGGGTTTGTCCGGTAGCTCTCGTGAATTTTCGCCCAATAATATTTGGTTGAATATCTCCATCCTATGGTTTATGACAGAATTGCACCTACAAAACTGCGATATTTTCAGTTCTCCACTAGTGGGCGATATTGGCCAATCGGAGCAAACAACCCTAAGTAAACTTGGGTTGATAAAGCTAATCTCAGCTACAGTCATGTTTCAGATCACACACACACTTGTAGCTTTGTAGAGTGGTCCAGCAGAAAACACCTCCTTCTCAATGTCAGCAAGACAAAAGAGATGGTTGTTGACTTCCGAAGGAAAAAAAACTGCGACTAAGCCCATTAACATCTTGGGAGAGGACGTGGAAACAGTGGACAGCTACAGGTACCTAGGCGTTCACCTGAATGATAGACTGGACTGGAGGACCAACAGTGATGCTGTGTATAGGAAGGGGATGAGCAGACTTTACTTTCTAAGGAAGCTCAGATCATTTAATGTGTGCAGCAAGATGTTGGAGATCTTCTACCAGTCTGTGATAGCAAGTGCTATTACAGACTGGGGGGGGCAGCATCAATGCCAGGGATGCCTGCAGGATCAACAAACTGATTCGCAAGGCTGGAACCATCATAGGGTAGAATTTGGAGACGTTTGAGTCAGTGAGGGACAGGAGGTCACTGAATAAACTGCTCTCCATTATGGACAATCCATCTCACCCGCTCCACTCCACACTAATGAGGCAGCAGAGCTCCTTCTCCCTCAGACTGATTCAACCTCACTGCCATAAAGAAATCATTCCTACCATTCTCCATAAAAATGTATAATAACTCTTCTTTCTGTGACAGGTGAACACACCTGTCAGGACTTCAGATCCCACACACAAGTTTTTGTACTATATCCTCTTGCTGCTGTCCTTTTTATATTTTATCTATTTTTGTTTCTCTGTGTATAGTTTTGCACTCATCGTTGGCACTCTCACTCTGATGTTTAGTTAATGTAGATTGTATTTTTTCTTGCTGCTGGAACACAATAATTTCCCCTGTGGGATCAATAAAGTATCTATCTGTCTGTCTGTCTGTCTGTCTCTCTCTCTCTCTCTCTCTCTCTCTCTATATATATATATATATATAT
>JASGAU010356183.1:0-30118 GCA_030220045.1 Australoheros facetus | reverse complement strand
TTACCTCCTCAGTATGCAGTCAAGTTCTCCAGAGTCCTGCTAATGACTTCTATATTTGACTCAGGTGTGTTGAAGCAGAGACACGTCTAAAACCTGCAGGTCACCGGCTCTCGAGGCCTGGAGTTTGAGACCCCTGCTTTAAATAATCGAAGGAGGTCAAATTCTAACTGATCAGTTTTCAGGTTTTACTGAGTTTTGACTAAAACTGTTGTATGTTATTAACCTCACATGAAGACGCCCTCAGATGGGTCCAGGTTTTAATAAAGCATCTGGTTCTACTGCTGTTGCCAGCTGTTTGCATTACATCAGCTGATTGTAAATAGAAAAATGTCCAGTTGAGTTCCGACACTCAGATTTTTGTCTCTGTTTCCGTCTTGCAGACAGGTTCAGTCGGTCCTCTACATCGTCCTCCTCCAGGCTCTGACCAAACGGCTCGCCGACTCCCCCCTGTCCACCTGTGGGGATGTAGCCTTGAGTTGGAGGGGTAGGTCACCTGACCCATCAAACCTCTGCCTGCTGTTGGTCAGATTAAAGCAGGGGGGGTCAAACATGCACAGTTTATTGATATGCTTTAGTTTGATCTAAAGTGCACAGACGGCTCAGCGGTGAGACTTAAACCTGCCCCCTGCTGAAAGCACTCAGAGCTCACCACTCGAAACATTTTGATGCATTTAACGATAACTGCTGTTACTGATTTCATTCTGTTTGCACTTCTTTTTAGGTCATAATAACCTGAGAAGTCTTTTAATTTCATTTTACTTGATCAGCAATTCAGAACATTCAAATTCAGATGAAAACAGACTCATCTATAAGAAACAAAATGCATCAAATCCAGAAATGTACTAAAACTCCTGCCGTCTCCCGCCCTCAGTGCCCACGATGGTGATGGCAGGGCTGTGCACCCTGTTCACCTGCTGCTTCCTCATCTTCTTCCACACCCGCTACAGACGACTGGAGGCCGAAGAACGAGCGGCTTACGGGAGCAGAGAGAGCAACAATGTATCCAGCACTGAGCGCGCTCCGATCTTGGAGCAGCGAAGCTGCTGAGACAGCAGAGGGACCGTGCCAGCAGATGTTATTTTAAATCCAGATGTTCCTGTGCACTTCCTGTGCTCTGACAGGAAAATATAATAATCCAAATTTTAACACTCAGAGAAGTTTTTTCTAGGAAAGAAATGTTTATAAGTGATTGTTTTCCAGCCACTTTGTCTGCTAATCACGTGTATACACACAATAATTTTTAATATTAATTATTTTTTCTCATTTTTATGGAAACTTGTCTTTGATGAAGGTAATTTAATACTAGAAAGGGCAGTGCTCTGCCAGATGGCTGGGTGAAAGCCATCACCTCAGGTACAAATGTACCTCAGGTACATTTGTACCTGAGGTGATGAAGCGTTCGCTCAGAGGCGGCCTGCAGGCGCTTCATTCATACGGGTAGGAAACAGCAGCTGCACAGGAGGAAGTGTGGCGTCTCCTTACACAACCTGCTCTGGGAAGACTCACATTTTATGCATTAGGTGAAATTTAACACGTTGATCCTTCTGCATGTGAGCAGCCAACAAATAAAGCGCCGGGTCACATGACTCCGGGCACTCGTCCGTTTGCAGAAAAGACTCGTTCTGACTTTGCGCCGTCGGTCCGCCCTCGGAATGACCCGTCGTGTCGTCCTGGCGCGCTGAAATACTTTAACATGTAAATGTGGTCATCAGAGTTTTACACGTTTGACAAGCCTCCGTCAAACACTCTCCAAATAACTGCTCGTTGGGCAGGTTTTCTGAGCGCGACTGCCTGAAGCTGAAAAATCAGCACAATAAATTTAACTGTGCCTTATTTTTGTAAAGGTGCGGCCTTCATTAAGACTGCAGATTATTTGAAGTTGTCACGCGTGTGGGTTTTGTGCAATAAAATGAGACAAACTGTTATAACTGTGCGGTGCTTAATGACATGTATGTTACAAAAAGGACACGTTTATAAATAATTTTTATTGAATAAATTTGTTTGCCTGCGTTACTGGAGTGTTTTTCATGTTTTCTTTACAGTGAGAGTCGAGAGGCCCGTTGATCCTGATGCTCTGTTTTATTTCATGAAGTCAGATGAGGTATTTTTGAACACGTGCGCAGTCATGTGACAAAGGAAGTGTCTGCTGTGATTCAGCAGCTTGTTGAGCAGGAGTAACTTGAAGTAATGGTTCTCTGTGTGACTTTAATCAGACTCGCACTGTTGTGGAGAAATTTCTTTGAGGTCTGCGTGCATGAACCCCTCAAAGATGTGCCACAGCATCGGGTTGTTAGATTTGCTGCTGTGCTTGAGATCATCGTCCCGTTGGATGATCCAGTTTAGGCCAGGCTTCACCGTCCGCTCGGTGACTGCGGGGTGCCTAAATCCTCCGCCCTCCACCACCGTGCTGACAGCTGCTCTGAGGTGTTTGTGCTGATGTGCTGAGTTTGATTTGGTGCTGTGAGTTCTGGACAAACATCTCCGCTTCAGTCCCGTCTCTCCAAAGAACTCTGATCCTGGATCCTTGCAGTTTGTTCAGATTTGTAAATCTAAGCGGTGTTCTTTATTAGAGGCTTTGCTCTGGAAACCCTTCCAAACTAGCCACACCTGTTCAGTCTTATTTTAATTGTACCATCTGCAGAGTTTTTGTAGTTTTTTTGGGGTGAATTTGCTGGGTTGTCTACTTGTGGGAAGACTGTAGGGATTGCATTAAAACACCTGAAGCTCCCAAACTTCTGCTTTCATTAGAGGTACATTTAGTCAGCAGCACCTGGCTGCTGGTCAGACTCTTATTTCCTATGGAATCAGTAAAGGTGCACTTAGTTTTTCACAGGACTGTAAAACCTTATACATTTATAACTGTTGCAGCTGAATTCACCCACCTTCATACGGCTCACCTGCTCAGCCAAGTGAGCTAAAGCAGCAGCCGCGTGCTGCGGTTTAAGAGAAACGCATCCTTTGTACCAGCAGCAGCTTTTCATCAGCTGAACAGTCCTGTGTTCATACTGTTGTAATCAAACAGCTTCTTTTTGAACTATTAGTCAAAGGGACCAATAACACTGATGCGTTACCATTTATCTGGTTCGGCTGGAGGTTTCTTCCTGTTAAAAGGGAGTTTAACAAGTGCTGCTCACAGGGGGTCGTTTTGACTGTTGGGTTTCCTCTGTATCACTGTGGGGTCTTTACCCACAATACAAAGCGCCTTGAGGTGACGGTTTCTTGTGATTTGGTGCTATATAAATAAAATTGAATTGACTATTTTATGGTTAACATCAGTATCTGCAGAGAAGCTTCGTCCTGTAATCTCATGAAGACACAATGACACAAACGAGCAGGGGGATAAAGACTCCGGAGAGCTTTAATTACTTCCCAATTCCACATAAAACAAATATAAAAAAAGTAGAGCGCACTCTGGATTCAGAATCGATCAGAGCTTCTTTCCTATGAACATTTCTCCAGCTCAGTCTTCAGTTTTTAAAAAGATCCATTCACGAGGGTGCGAGCGGGAGGTAAAAATGAACTAAAGTGAAAACAAAACAAAGAAAAACACAATAGAAACAAAATTAAAATGGAGCACTACAGCGAATCAATGACAGGATTTTCAAACAGACGTCCTCTGATGTGGCTGCATGACTGAAATGAATGGCACCACACGGGTGTTAAACACAAAAAAAAGCTGAAGAGGAGATTCTTGATGCAAGAGCTGGTAGTTTCTAATGTGCTGCGTCATCACGTCAGGCGAACACAAGTACACATTTCATCTGGTTTGTGAGTCTCAGAGCTGCAGGGCGCAGAACTGCTGGTACACGGCCAGGATGTGGTGGTCGAGCTCGGCGGTGAACAGCAGGTTCTCCAGGGTTCCCATGTACTGCTGGATGGTCGCGTGGTGCTGCAGGAGGAGGGGAGACGTCACATTAAATCTCTGTGTGTGTGTTTCTATGTAGAGTTTCCCAGACAGTAAAGCTAGCCTGGGTTTCATAACCAAATACAGCAAGTTCCCAGCAGCTTTATGGACACCGTCAGTCACACTGAGTCTAATAATGTGTGTGTAATATGTATATGTGCCTCCATGCTTCTGACCACTCTGATAAGTCTCAAACCTAAAGTAACCACTCGACCTCTTCACCTTTACCATCGCCTTCACCTCCCTCACGGTTTATATGAAGCTGGAATTTGGCCAAACCTTCGCAGGTGTACTCCACCTCAATCGTACAGGAAGTAGCTCTCCATCTCCAGATCAATATTTACTCGGCCAGAGCAAAGGAAAAGCAGACCGAGTGGGCGTAAAGAAGACAAATCTGATGACGACGTGTGAGAGTGTTTTACTTTATTACCATGAGGAAGATCTGCTGCAGCCGATCGATGCAGTTTTTGTACCAGGGCGTGCTGATGTCGACGCTGCCCGTCTCACAGCGAACCAGGTGCTCCGTCAACAACATGATGAAACGCTGAGGAAGGAAAAACTTTATTTAAAGATGCGCGCGTGCAGCAGGCTCTCGCATTTTAATAACTTGAGAAAGAAGAAAGTCCGAGTCAGCAGCCGTGACCGTCCGTCCGACTTTAACTTAGACTTCAGGGCCTGGATCCAGGAAGCTAATTTAACAAACTCTGAAGTGTTAGATCCAGAAAAGCTGATCAATCAGCTCTGGGTGAGTTCACCCCGAGTCATGACATGCATCTTTAAAAACATCACCTGTTACTGCACTCTGAGATTTGACATTAGAAATGAAGTAAAGGGCCAGTCAGCTGTTTTAGACGAGAGGAGGAGAAAGCCAGAAACCTGAAAACTCAAGAGTTTCATCTCAGGGTTAACAAACTGAGTTTTCACTGCCCTGCAAAAACCACCTCAGTCTGTTGGGACGTGTTCCTCTAACCACCATTTTAAACACAGAATTCAACCTGTCCCCTCGTTCTCTCAGAGCAGGAGAAGCCAGGCCGGACTCAAACCCAGCATGTGTTTTATATGCTGGAGATAATGCAGATCAACCCTTTCTACAGTGCAGTTAATGCACAATGCGTCCCTTCTAAGGACCAATCAGATGCAGTGACGTGGAGATCTGCTCAGAATCAGCACTCTGCACGTAAGCACGACTGGTTTGCATACGCCTGGATTCTCAAATCCAGGCCTCGAGGGCCGGTGTCCTGCAGGTTTTAGATGTGTCTCTGCTTCAACACACCTGAGTCAAACATAGAAATCATCAGCAGGACTCTGGAGAACTCGCCTGCATACTGAGGAGGTAACATCTAAAACCTGCAGGACAGGGGCTCTCGAGGCCTGGACTTGAGAATCCCTGGCATACGGTGTGCAAACCAGCGCACTTATACTGTTGGCCACTAGAGGGCACTTATGGTTGGATGAACTCACTCATCTACTTTCACCTGCAGGGTTCTGATATAGAGGCCCCTGCCCCGTACCTGGAAGATGACGAGGAAGAGGTTTTTCTGCTCGCTCTGAGCTGACTCCACCTTCTCCTGCAGCCTCTCGATCTGCTCCTCCAGCTGACCCTCCTCATCTTCACTGTTCTTGTCCATGTCCTCGTCGTCCCCGCTGTCCTTCTAGCAGTGAACAAACGTTTTGACTTTATTTAATATCGTTTTTGGATCATTTTAGTTTTAACGTTCACATAACGATGACCGTGCGGTTGAAAACCAACAAGGTTACCTTCTTGTGTTGCTGCTTCTCCAGTTTGTCCTTGGCCTCCTCCAGCTCCTTCTGGATCTTCTGCACGTGTTTGTTCATCTTTCGGATGGTCGAGTGCAGGATCTCCCAGATGAAAAGCCTAGATGGGGTACAGAGAGTCTCTCAGTCTACAGAGAACTCCAGACCCTTCATAAGATCTCTGTTCTATCTCCAACAAGGTAAAACCTAAACATCCGTATGCTCTCGATGTTTCACGCCCCACCTGGTGAACTCGTGGGCCATGTCCTGAGAGAAGAGCCAGTTGGCGACCGCAGCACAGTCCACGACCTGTGTCCGAATCAGTTTGTCCACCAACACGGCGATCATCTACGAAGCAGCAGAGACAGGTTTACGTGATCCGAAAACTGGAACTGGATTCATTCACGCGTTTGTAGGCGTCACACTGTTTGCCGTACCTGCGGGTGGTTCCTCCACACTTCATACAGCACTTTGAGGAGGTGCAGCTTCCCCTCGTCGCTGTTTGCCAGAGTCTTCAGGATCTCGTGAAACCTGGAAGCATCAGACGCAGGTGAGGCCGGCGAGTCTCGACTCATTTGTTTAACTCTAAAACTTGTTGGGATGTGAATCAGGAGCATTTAAGTTAATAATAGTTCACTTTGTTTTAGCTCTTAATAATTTCCCGTGAACATGACTGTTTCTGCCACTTTGTATAATAACACACACTACTCTTATTCCACTCCAAATGCTGTTCCCTCGCTGAATATATCCGATACATTATTCTGTATCAAATCTGAATACAATTCAACATTTTGGCTCCTTACTTGCCGAGCGCACTGAAGGAGTGGCTGAAGGATTTGGCTGCCAGGTTGAGCAGACTCTGCAGGAACACGTCGATCTTCAGCGGGTTGAAGCTCTCGCCCTCGTCTGGACGGACAGAGAAAGAAATGTGACCAAAGAAGGGGGACGTCGCTCTGCACCGCCACAGGAGCTGCTGCATGCAGCAGTAAATCACATAAAACAGGAAACAAACCATCATCATCTTCCTGGTTGGGGTTGGGGACTTCTTTAAGGATGGTGAGGATCTCCTCGTTGGTTGCTCGGTTCTTGATGGCGTTTCCAACCGTGATGGACATCGGGTATCCCGGCAACGAAGCTGCGGAGCAGCAGGCAGTCGTACTGTTAGTTACCAGCATTTGATGCAGAGCAGTCAGGTTTCAGGCACAGGCCGTCGGAGCCCCGTCTGCTCCCGTTTGTTTTTAGATGTGTTAATAATAAGAAACAATGCTTACAGGTGCTCTCATCTTCATATTTGTAAATGAAGATGGGATTAGCAGGAATGAGGGCTGTAAAGGTCGGAGGGACGATGTCCACGATCCTCTGATGGTACGAAAGTCTGAGCAAAGCAGCGAAACAGAGACCACAGTGGAGACGTTTAAAAACGCTCATATTAGAGAGAAAATACGTTTTAAAAAAGCATTTTTGACAACGAAGCGACACATTTATGAGACAAAACATTTTCTTAGATTATCAAATCATAAATTCACAATGAAATGAACTCATGTGATTCTTCTTTTTTTCTCAAATTTATGATTTTCTAATCCAAAAGAATATTTCCTTGTAACTTGAACTCTTTCTTGGCCCTGATGCACCATCACGAACACTAAAAAGACAAAAAAAAACAGACTTGTGCCCTGAAAACTCTTCTGTGACTTTATCATCAGACCCGACTTCCTCACGTTCTCCTCTGCAGGACAGAAAGACTCAAAGAAAACTCGAGTGATGCTCCCGTACCTCATGCTCTTCTCCAGAACCTCTTTGACAAATTTGGGCTTGGGTTTATCCAGATCCACGGTCAAGCAGTCAGACCTTGAGTGACAGAGACAGATCATATTAGATATTTAAAAAAAATAAATAAATCTGTGTCAGCTCATTTAAAACAATTCATATGGCAGCTGTAAATGCTCCCCTCGGTCGCTCACCAGTCATCCCAGCTCCATCGAAACTGGAAGTTGCTCAAATGATGAGAAAACCAGTTAATTAATCTGTAAAAATTAGAAGTGAGATGGGATTACAGTGTTAAATCAGAGCCTTCTCCCTGTACTGTTAAAGAAGCGTAAACATTACCTGTCTATGCAGGTGGTGTTCATGGTGTCCAGTCTCATGTAAAGCATCTCCGTGGCTTGGGCCAGCTAACAGGCAGGTGTTAAAGCAAACCTGAAGCCCATTTCTGATTAACTTTCACAGCTACCTTTTACTCATTAAGCTCCTTATTATATCAAGATGTTTATTTATAATGAACTTTTTTCACTTTTCTCATGAATTTTGCCCATTATGTGTAATTTTCACCATACTGAGATATTCTCATCTCATCATTTATTTTATTAAAACTGTTCCACATCATTTAAGCTTTATTGTGTTACTGTGACACCAATCTAACAACAATAAATGTGTTTCTGTATTTTTGGTGCATTTTTTTGCTGCCTGTATTCAACAATGATGACAAAAAGGATCCAGGAACGACAGAAAGGAGAACGCAGGTTACCCACGAGAAAGCGTTTCACCAGAATCTCAGCGTCTCAGGAGTGAGTCCTGAATACTATGTTAAATCTAGAGAAGGATTTTTCCCTACAGGGATCGATAAAGACACTTTAAACCTCACGGTAAATTCTCTAACATGTTTGGTTTGATCTGGTTAATGAGGCAGCACGTGTGGTGCGTTCAGGGTCCTTTTTCTGCAACAGTTTGGTACATTTAAGTGAAGATGATAAAGAGGTGTGCACTGAAGGTTATTAATCAAGGATACGACTTGGGGCAACGATCCGGGCTGCAGTTTGCAGAGTTCGATCAGCAGTGTGGTGTACATGACATCGATGTGAGGCGGCGAGGGCAGCTGGAAAAGCTCTCCAAAGATCACCTAAAAGAAAAAAGAAACAACCCCCCCCCACACACACACCAGATTATAATAAAACAGCTTTGCATTTCTGCACCTTTGACGCCAGAAACAACAGCACGTACCTCCACGATGTGATAGTTGAGCGGGATCTTATTTTTGCCCGGGTAGCTGAGCAGCTGGGCTGCGCTGAGTGTCAGAAAAGGAGCAAAAAACCCACAAGTTTAAAACACTTTAGTGCACAAGTGCAGTTCAGTTCAGCTGCATATTCAGACTTTTAAATAAGCCCTCATTACTCACCATGTTTTCCTCTCTTTCCAGTGAGTTTTGATAATACAGTGCAGGTTTTCCTCTATAACGAATCTCTCCCCAGAATGGCTGCCAGGCATAACAGGTCCCTGAAGAGAGAGAGGAGAAAACTTTAAAAGGACGCACAAAATAAAATATGTAAATCATACAGGAGGTGATGTTGGTGACAGCTTTAACGCTACGATAAAAAAAGAAGAAAAAAATCTTCGATTATATCTGCAGACCTTGTTAATATCAGGAGGAGATTTTGTTATTTAACTTAAGAAGTGAACATGTAAACGACGGCAGAAGAAGAGAACGTTCTTATGTTGCAGCTCAGACAGTCTGATAAACCAATCACAGCGTTTTATCCGTAACGAACCTCTGGAGCATCGGTGTAGTCAAACATGCGGAAGATGACCCGGGGCATGGGGTACTGGGCGTCGGGCATGTGGCCCGGTGGGGTGAAGGGGGGAAGGTTGTGCTGCAGCGCCTCGCAGAGCACGCTGTCAAAAGCGATGTAGGGACGAAGGATGTGACGCTCCTGCCAGCGGTCCTTCTTCAGCTTCTGAATCTGAGCCCAAAGGCAGTCCAGGTACTGGAGAACGCACAGGAAGTTATTACTGCGTTATTACTGCATCCTAACAGCCACGCGCCAGTAAATATGAGGCCATATTTGCTGCTGTTCAACTTTTCATCTCCCATCAGAATTGCATTAAAAATTAAGACCAACTGACTGCAGGACATTCACCTCCTCTTGTGGGTGGGGTTTCTCTGCAGTCCACACCTGCAGCATGGGAACGTGGGTCTTTACTCTCCTCCTTAAAAAAAAAAATGTGGGCGATACAGATTTCAGATGAGACTAAAAATGAACCAGAAGCAGCGCGTAACGATTGCATGACTGAAATCTAACCACCAAATTGCAGAAAAAGGCCATCTTACTTGAGGTAGCCTTCGATCTGGCTGAGGAGTCGGTCCATCTCGACGTCCTTCTTCTCATAAAGTTCCTTACCGACCCAGGGCAGGCAGGACAGAACGACGTACACAAACCAGTCCGACCGAACCTGACGACGCAAAAAGAGACCAGTTATAGAACTCGTAATCCATAATCCGCCTCAATATGGACCACGGCGCAGCAGTCAGCTCGTAAAAATCCAAACACATTCCATAATAATCATATTTAAAGACGTTCATTAAAAATAAAAGTAAGAATATTATTTTGTCTGTCATAAAAAATAGGTTTACAACTTAGACTAAAAACAAAACAACAAATCACCTAATTATTATTTTAAAGTCTAGTTCCGCCCACCTGTGGCACATCTTCCTCTTGAGTAACACTGACAAAGTTTTCAAACATGGCCACCATGGAGGGAGCAGCAATCACATGGCAGTTGACCAAATCAGACAGAAAACGGACCTAATCAAAGAGATATGATTATAAAAGATATACCAAAGTGCACACATTGATTCGTTTAAAAGCAATCTCTGGGATTATTCTGCAAAGCCAGCATACCAAGTAAACAGCTTCATTGTACAAGTTGTTTTTTAACGTCTCCTTCAGCTGCCTGATCATGGCCTCCACGAACTCGCCCCCAAAGTTGTAGTTCCTAGCATTGAGGAGACCAACTAAGGTCGTATAGACGGTCAGCTTCTCGGGCAGGAGGCGCGCCCTATCAGCAAATGACAATATAATCACAATAGCCACTCAAAACACCCTTTTTACTCGTTATTAGAAATCAAAGAGTGAGAAAAGGTGTAAACGTACACAGAGCATAAAATCCGCAGGATTTTGCTTTTGTAGTTCGGGAGGTCTGCCTCTAAGACGCCAGCGAGGCCCTCCAGGTTGCTCTCGAGGGATGACGTGCTCTGTAAGGAAATATTTTACGGATTAATTCAAATATAACTATTCTGCATGAGAACAAGGTATCAATAGAAAGAAATCTAACGTTAAGAAAAATGAAGACAAAAATTCTGGTGTCTACCAATAGAGATAAAGTATTGTACTGGACTTGTGAGGCTCATCTTTCCAGAGTGTAAAAATGTGTCCTCCCTGTACAGTCTCCTTACCTTTTCCCCGACACGACATATCAGCGACTCCAGACGATCTTCGATCTCAATCGGCTCCGATGTTCTTCTCCTCTTATGGGCTTGACCCCCTGCAAAGGTGAAGGAGGAACCATAATAAGAGCTGAAAGAGGTTCAAGCAGCTCCTGTAGGAAATATCTGGTTGTTTCTCATAGATAGGCCACTCTTAAAAAGATCTTTACATTTTTAAAGTTAAGCTGATAAATGCGCCACCGTGTTCACCAGTTCATCTCTAATCATATCTGCCATTTGAAGTTGAGCAGGTGTCTGTTAGTTTTTAGAGCATTTGCAATAAAAATGAGAGCAGAAGATTGTGAATTAAACAACCTGACAAACAAAAAGCTTCAGAAAAGCACGCTTATACTCTCATTTAGAAACGTAAGAGCTCTAATTTGGGGTGTCTGTAGCTCAGGGGGTAGAGCAGGTCACCTACTAATCAGAAGGTTGGTGGTTCGATTCCTGGCTGCTCTGGGCTGCATGCCAAAGTATCCTTGGACAAGATACTGAACCCTCTTCGATGCAAGCGTTGGAGTGTGAATGTTAGACAATAAAACCACTTAGCTTAGTTACACATGGAAGTGTGGACGGTGAATGTAAACGTGTTAAGTGCTCAGAGTAGAAAAGCACTACATAAGAACTAGTCCATTTACCATTAACATGAAACTGCTTCATTTTACTCAAGCATCCAACAGTTTGCACATCACAGCTCAACAACAACAAACACAGGACTGTTCCTGCAAACAAGCAAGTTTGGCACCATCTACCCCACAAAGAAAGAAAACTGCAAGACTGAAGTGAAAGTACTTTTAACCCGTTTTTTCCAGTTTTTACATGATTGATTGATTAATTGATGGATGGATTGATGGATGGGGTAAATGCAAACATAATAATTTGGATCCAGCAGCTTCAAAAGCGCTTCAACAATAAACAGGAAGTTTGTATTACGATGGAAATCCCTGAATTTGGTGCCCAGGACAGGAGGCCTCTGCACGGTTTACCCACAGATCTGTTCCCATGCACTCACTGCGAGTACAGCCCCTCTTCAGGCTTCCGAAAGTTGGCCGTTCAGAAGAAGGTGCGTTTACGTGTGTGCACGTAGGTGCTCTAGAGGAGTCCCAATTTAAGAGAACAGAGCTGGAATAATCTATTACCAGAGGTGACCCCATTTAATGTCAGGATCTTTCACAACTCACTCTTTTAGGTGTTTCCCCCATAAATTTAGACCAATAGTTTAACTTTTAACCAACATGACAGATGTGAACACCAAATCTCACGCATGTTTTGCAGTGTTTGGTAACCGCCCCCACAATCATTTACTCCGCTGCCGCACTGACGCCAGCTAATCCAGCAGCTAACTGCACCGGCTCGTTTTGCCGCTGCTGGAACAGTTTGCGCACTTTTCTCGCTTTTAGTGCATCACAATGTCACTAAGCAACTGCAGTTATCACAGTTTTGCCCTTTTTGGATTAACTGATAAACCCCCAAGTATTAACCTCGTAAAATAATCCCTCGAACAGCACGCGTGGACTCGTGAAAAGCTCGCTAACACCAGCTAGCCGCCGCTGGTTAGCCTAACCGACCGAATAACCCGCTCCGCCTCACCGTCATTCTCGTCGCTGTGCCGCCTCCTGGACATGTTTCACTCCGCTTCGCTGTTGATGCAAGACAGCCAGACGATGCGATGACTGAGAAAGAAAACAGTGAGTCCGTTAAAAGAGTTTATATGTGGCTCATTCAGCCTCCGGCCGCTACGCGAAAAATAACAGCGGTCTGATTCAAGTGAAGCACATCCGGCTCAACCGGAAGGTGCGACCGCCTTTGATGCTCTGATTTTTCCGCTGCACGTTTGCAGGTTTGTTTTGTTTTTAATAATATGTATGACTTTATATTTACTGCTACTCAAACCGGTAAGTAGCGAACTGTATAAGAGTTCTCTAACAGCATGGCGGCGGATGATGCAGCCGGCTCAGAGTTCATGAACTGGGAGATTGAGTCTTCAGCTTGGAATGGATCCAAACACGAGAAGCAACTTTCTGCCCCACAGAGGAGGTACTTCAGCTTCTGCAGGAGGAAGGTGGGCATCAGGAAACACTGGCTGTTGTTACAAGTCCCTGTTTTGACCGCGCACCCCGGACTGACTCACAGATTAGTGAACACACGGTTGTGCTTGTGTTCTTTGGAAACTTTCATGTCCGTGGCACATTTTTCTCAAATCATCACATTTTTAGAGCGTTTTCTGCTCGATCGTCTCTGATGTGCCTATAAAAAAGTTATAGCATGATTGCTGTGGAAGTTTAGCTTCATTTATCAAATACACATTGAAATCCGAGACAGTGTTTGAATATGAATCTCTCACAAACCATTAAAGATAAAAGCCTGAAATTTTCACTGGCCTTTCTTAGCAAAAAACTGAATCAGGATCTGTACTTTGGGACAGATATATTAAAAAATGTTTGAGTATTGGCTAGTTAAAATATGAATGAAAAATCAAGCAGTAAAGTCCCACATTTGCTTTATACACTAACATTATAAAAAAGTAACAATTTGTGAATGCTATATTATTGAACGTGCTATTTTCATCCAACCTGCAGGCTTGATTGAGCAAAGATGACACGTTGTACCACAGACACACAATCTGAGATGGACTGACCCAGTTAAGGAAAGCTAATTTAAATCTAACGAAATTCAGCCGTCCCTGAAAAACCAGCAGTTTCTGTTACAATAACTGCAAAATGTATTCAGAGTGATTGAGATTTTACACAGTCCACCACAGAGCTACGCTAAATACAACACCATTACTAACATAGTATTACAATGGCCTGTATTGCGTCCTATAGTTGTATTTTTAATTATCAGTGGTTTCCCAGTTGTGGGCTGGGAGTCTAAAAATCTGTTTATTTTTGTAATATTTTCCAGTTTTTATGTTAGTTTTAGCTATTATTTTTTTGTATAAATTTAAGCAAAAGCAATACTGATGCGGCTATAAAATTTGATCTTTTTCACCTTCTCAGTCATTTGCTGCCTTTGTGGCATCCAAGAGGGACGGCAGTCAAGAGGAAGGAAGGCCTTCGTGGTGCTGCTGCAGCCAGACCTTCGACGAGCACGCAGCCATTCACAAACACGTGGCCCGAACTCACGGCGCTGAAGTACAGCAGCTCACACGGGCCGAGTACGAGCGTTTGTTAAGCCAACTGGAAGAAGAGCCTGAAACACAGCAGGTGAACGATCACAAGTCCGAAGCAGTGGACGTCTCTGCGTGGATTCCCGATATCAGTCACGTCTCTGACAACCAACTTAAAAGGTGCATATAGTCTGGGGTCAGCTGGCACACTATAATCAATAGTGTAGATTATTAATGAGTCCAGTTTTAATTTTTAAGTGTCTTTGTTTTCTTATTGTCTGTCAGCGGTCCAGGCAGAGTTCTGCTCTTCTATCACTACTGTCAGGTCGAGTATCCGCACGTCATCTGTGCGTGGCAGAAAGCTCTGTGTGAGAAGCTCCACTTAACTGGCAAGGTGAAACAATTCTCCCATCCAGCCTCGAGCTGGGGGATGCTTACACGAAGGAGCAGAGAAAACAAGGTTTTTCAGCTAAACTATGCCATTAAAATAAATATTAATCTTTTCCTTTAGGTGAGGGTGGCGACTGAAGGCATTAATGGAACAGTTGGTGGCACCAGCTTGGCCACTGATATTTACATAGAAGCAATGCATTCACAGCCACTGTTCAGGATGGATAAGGAGGATTTTAAGGTCAGAATCAGATAAAGAAAAAAAGAGAGATTTTATGTACTAGCGTCACCGCCTCCTCTTAATATTTCTGCATAGGGACATGGGAGTCTTTCAGGCTCCATCGGACACAAACTGAATTGTTACTGTATGTTTTCTCCATGACTGACATAAACAATTAGACCCTATATTTTTTGATAACCTTAAATACTAATGATACTGTTCATTTGTGTTTGTTCAGACCAGTGATGGTGGTGCAGAGTGTTTTGCAGAGTTGAAGGTCGGGGTCTACAAGGAGATCGTCCCAATGGGAGTGGACCCTGATGTTATTTCTTACCAGTTGGCAGGTACTATCTGTTTGTAGCCGTTTCACTAATATTATCACCTTTCTTATCAAAATAAGGCGTCAAACGGCTGCACTGATTGCTGTTCTGCAGGCGCAGCTGTGCTGTTGGATCAGCTGATGAGAAACTCTGTACTGTGCGTGATTATCATGTCCGCTGCGCGTCTGTTTTGCCTCTTAGGAGTTCATCTGGAGCCCGAAGAGTTTCATAAAGAAGTGGAAGCTCTTCTGGCTAAAGGAGATCCGTGCAATGACACCGTCCTCCTGGACTGCCGCAATTATTACGAGAGTAAAATTGTGAGTGAAAACTAATTTTCTTTTGGAGATGATTTCACTGATTCCAAAGCTTCAGTCTGGTCCTTTTGGTTGTCTCAGGGTAATGTAATGTCGCGTTTCCATTGGTATCTACTCAGCTCGACTCGAGTCGACTCGGCGCGGTTTGTAGGGATTTCCATTAGTACTTGGTACCAGGTACTTTTTTAGTACTCACTCAGCTGGGGTTCCAAGCGATCCGAGGCGATCTGAAAATGTGACGCAGAAGAACAGCATGTCACTGATTGGCCAGGCAGTGTCGTCACTAGTTGAGTCATGAGAGCGACTCCTTCACCAGAATCAACCGCGCCGTTTTTAAAGACCCGACAGCGAGAAAATGGAGGCACGCAGGTTGAATGTCCAGACCGACAGTTTGCAGCGGTAGCTTTGCAACAAGAGAGCCATCTGAAACGCACACAGCATACATATTTTAATACTTAGCAATGATAACCTTGATCCATTAAAATATTGTATGGGGGTCTTTTGTCATTTCCCCATTGTGGGACTAATAAAGGTATTCGTATTCGTATGCATGATTACGATATTAAACTGGCATTAGCTATGCTAGCTTGCCTCTATCTCATCCATTGTTGTGTTGTGTTTTGAATCGCATACAAATTACATCAAGAGACCACTGCCCGCGCTGCTATATCGACTCCACCCACACTGAGGTGGTCCTCAATAGCAATGAAAACAAAACAAAACCGTGGCGATTTGTGTCGACCCGCGCTGAGTAGATACTAATGGAAATGCGGCATAAGGTCTTGGGTTTTGTTTGTGCGCAGTCTGCATCAGCTACCACGAGCAAATATTAAGGATGGGCAGAATATTGAGATTTGTAATTGGAAACAAAGACTCTGCATCCAAACAGAAAAGCATGACTGGATTCAGTTTCATAAGCCTCATTGTTTTAGCCAGAGGCAGCGGTACTGAGGCGGGGCTATTTCAGAATAATGTGCAGAGGATGCTAAACTGAATAACTGTTATTTATTTGCCTTCAGGGGCAGTTCACTCAGTGTCTGGCCCCAAATATCCGTAAGTTCAGCTACTTCCCGGACTATGTGGACCAGAACCTCGAGCTGTTCAGAGACAAGAAGGTCCTGATGTACTGCACAGGTGGGATCCGCTGTGAGCGTGGCTCCGCCTACCTCCGCTCCAAAGTAAGCTCACGTGTTGCAGGTTGCTGCTCCTTCACAGGGGGGAGCCATTTAGCAGTAGTTTAGATATTGAGAGATACACACTTCAGCACAGTTTTCACTCAAGTTTTAAATTCTTGTTCACATTTATCTCCTGAATCTGCTGCCAGCATGTGTGTAAGGAGGTTTACCAGCTGAAAGGTGGAATTCATAAGTACCTGGAGCGTTTCCCCGAGGGCTTCTATCGTGGAAAGCTTTTCGTGTTTGATGAACGCTATGCCATTTCCTCAAACAGTGACATCATCTCAGGTATGAACGCAGCCCGTTCTCTGCATGTTAAACAGTATCAGTAAGGGTCCATTAACTCTTAATTGTCTCATAATGGGTTTTTAAAATAAAATAAGTGTCTGTTCAGATTGCAGGTACTGCCGGTGTCCGTGGGACCAGTACAAGCTCTGCTCCACCCAGTTCTGCTGCCAGCTGGTTCTGTCCTGTCCCGGCTGCAGACAGGACGGCCACACCGCTTGCTGCCCCACCTGCCAGAGCAAAGGCAAGGCTCAGTCCGAGGAGACCTCACATCACAAAGAGGAGTGCGAGTGCACCGACGGACGCCCCCGAATCCCTCAAGATGTGTAAACTGATCTGAGCTCAGTGCTTAAAGATAACAGAAACGTCGTGTAAAATGTTTGCAGTAAATTTTAAAGTGAGGAATTTTTCATACTTAAATTGGGAATTAAGTTGGATATATTTGGAGGCTCGTGAAGGTGATTTTAATGAAACATTTTAGTGATCTTTTATTGAGGAAATTTATGAAAATATCTGCTGAATCCATGCATTTGATCATGTAAATATTGTAAACATTTCATTCGTAATGAAAGCTCAATTTCAACTTATGTGTATGTAAATGTTTCAGCTTTAAATTGTACTTTTAATCTGTGACAGATATTTTGTCAGTTATGTTTTTAAGCCTTTTAACACACAGATTCACCATTATTTAGTGCTCTGTGTGTAACCAAAACATGCACGCATTACTAAGAGTTTGTGCTTTCCAAAATCTGCAAACCCCGGCCGGTGCAGGTCACTGAGTCTGCAGGTCACTGTTTAAACAAACCACAAGCAGCAGTGCGTCTGTGTGCCTCTCTTGGCATGACACAAATTTTTGGCAGAACTTCCCTCCGGCATATGTAATTATAAATGTGTATCAAAAGCAGCCCAAAAGTGTACAGTTATAAAGTTCAGCAGGTGAAAGTTTTAAGAATGCCTTTCTGATTAACTAAACTAATATAGATAATGTATATGATTAAATATACTTTTATTTATCCCCAAATCTTAGAAATTCCTGAGTTGTAGCAACAGAAGCAGTCCATGAAACTGGTAAGAAAATCATAGTTTTTAATAAAACTGAATATGACAGATGCGACAGAGTCTGGAGACCCCTTGGTGGACCTGCCAGTTCTGGTGATTTCTGATGACTGCCGGTCGAGCTGCAGAGGGCCGGGCTGTGAGCACAAGTTCCCCTAAAGGATGTCGGGCCCTCATGCGATGCTGATGGAGGTTTTTTTTATGACAGTTTGGTCTGAAACATGCACATGAGTAGCCTGCTGGAGGAGGCAGTGCTCCTCCTGTTCCTCCTCACACTAAGGAGCAGATACCAATGCTTCTGCTGGGTTGATGCCCTTATGCAGTCAGGTCCAACTCTCCTTGTGTAACCGCCCGTCTCCTCGTATGTCCTCCACGCTCTTGAAACTGTGCTGCGAGACGTAGCATGTGTTGACATGCCGTCCTGGAGGAGCTGAACTACCTGTTCAGCCTGAATGGGGCTACAGGTACTGCCTCATGCTACCAGCAGAAAGCAAAACTAGAAAGCAATCAGGAGACGTAAGGATAGAGCAACAGTCTGTGGCCACCGGCTGCTAAAGCATTCCCTTTTTTGGGGGCTTGTTTTGTTGGTCTTTTCAGAGCACCTGGTATCACTTTCATTTACATCCATTTACAATGGTTTATGCTTCCTAACAGGACAGATTGATATCCCTGAAGTTTAACTGACTTTGTGTTATACTGTGGTGATTTAGTGGTCCCTCAGCTGTCAAATCCATCATAAGGTGTATGTGTGTGTAGGAGGCGGGGGCGTGGGGTTACACTGGCGCTGCTTTCTAAAGCTATCAGCAGAATGTGAAGAAACATCCACTACACTATGACTTTAGGTCCAAAACGTCTTTGTATTGTGTTGAAGAGCCATCGCCTGAAACTGAACTGGGGCTGGGCTGTACTTTTGTGTAATACCAGTATCTACCAGAAGGTGTTGCAGCGAGTCAGTTTAACCTTCCGTTGTACCAGGTAAATCGGTAAGCGCATGTTCTTATAATGGTATTCTGTAAAGGGCCAAGTCTCTTGAAGGAATCTGGGAAATAAATAGAAATGTCAAATGTTATAAACACAAGTAGGCATCCAAAACATCTCAACACACCCCCTGGTGGTGGAAGAGGGGAATTTACATAAAGTGCCTTTAGCTAGGATTCTAAGTTAAGATCGGTGCATGCATATGTCTTTTGCCAGATATACAGGGGTAGTGCTGACACAGAGGGAAATAGATTAAGAAAGAAGAGAGCACAGAATACAGAGAGTGGCAGAGACAAGCCCAGTGTGGTTGTAGGGGTTGGCATATTTAACGTATTTATTGGGTGTTTTTATTTGGTAGTTTGAAGGTGTATTTGTGTGTTTGCTTGCATGTGTGGAGGCACACATAAAAAAGAGAGGGCAATTGTGGAGCAAAAACAAAATCTATTGTAATAATTTCTTAACAAATATTCAGATTTTCTGTGGGCCTTCTTTTGTTCTTGCCCCCCACCCCCACATACCATCTGGAAACGCCCCTGCCATGCATTTAAAAGCTGTTTTTGTGCCAATATCTATGCAGAAATAAAAGACTATGCACTTTAATCGCATAGATAAGTGCAGAACAAAAATGATATGAAAAAAGAAACATGTTCGCATTGAAACTCCACCAGAGGGAGTGAGAGGACCACATCCTGGAGGTTGCTAAGCTCCTCAACATCCCGACTGAAGGCTGCAGCTTTCAGCTGAGCGGACCTGGCCAGCCTGCGCGGGTCTCTACTGCCCAGCAGCACCCTCTGAGTCGCCTCTCTCGGGGGAAGGCAGGGTCCGTGACAGGGACGCCCATGTATATTCACTCATCTGTGTGTCTGCGGGCATAAGGACGGGAGGACCGAGCGATGTCTGCGCCCGGTTTCACTAACCTGAACAGCGCCGTCAGCTACAGCCAGAACTCGGCGCAGAACGGCGGAGCAGCGCCCTCCTATCAGAATGGTTCGTTCGCATGCTAACCCTCTGAAGTCAGGCTATCTCTCACTCCTTGTCTGTGCTTTTTGTATTTTATACACTGGAACTGCCCTTTGCTGTTAGTTATGAGCCTGACATTGGATGTAAATTAGCGGCGACGCGTAAGTTGTAAAAAAGACTGCGATGATTTTAGCTAAAGCTAACTGTAGCTAACTTAGAAGCTAACGTGTGTATTGGAAGCCAAAGGAGGGAGCAGCTAACGGTAGCTAACTGTTAGCGTGAAAATAGCTGTTTGCGCACCACCTTTCTATAATATCTTTTTTTTTATATTAAATCTCCAATAACCAACAACTTAATTAAAGTTGCGCCAAAATAATTTACTTTCTATTTATAGAGGGGTTCTTATTCAGCTGAGCGCTCGCCTTTAATTAACCCTCAGTTACTAAGGGAAGAGCTGCTGAAGCCTGCTAATGATAACCTGTGATTTTCGTTATTTTTGTAACTTCGTATTAATGTATTACGCTTCACACGAACCCTCTAAACACATGTACACAAACTCATTTGTGAAGGAGAAAGTATGTAAAGGCAATGTAATAACCTTTATTAAATAGTTTATTTGACAGAAAGGATCTCAGAAATATTAATCTCATAAGAGAAGGAATGCCAGTTAGTTTAATTATTAAGAAAACAAACAAGAAGGGAGATAAAATGTTAAAAATCAGGCTGCAGGTTGGTGCAAAACAAGTAGACAATAGCTAATAAAGATTTTACACAATGGAAATGTGTGTGTGTGTGTGTGTATATAAGGCATGTTACAGCTTTATTCTTCATCAGTAATTAGTACGGAGATCAATCATATTGTTACATATTTAATCCGGAGTTAATAAAGGTAATGGGAAAATAGGCTGCTGGGTGCTTTACAGTATTCTTAATCTAAGGGACCATCTTTAACAGTTTTTAAATTTTATGTGATTCAAAGTGATTTGTGAAAGGTTGACAGGGTTGTCATTTCTGCAGTTGCAGGCACAGCAGAAACAAAATGTTGGTTTGCCTGGAAAGAAGCAGTGCAAGTTAAAAACAGTCTAACTAAAATCTAAATATATTAAGCAATAAGGCCAGCAGTGAAGAACTGTGCAAATGTTCAAAGAAGGTTCCTGGTCACAGTTTGTTCAGTCCCCTCGCAGCCTGTGGGAAGAAGCTGTTGGAAAGCCCTGATGCTCCTGAACCTTCCCCCAGATGGTAGTGGGGAGAACAGGCTGTGAGATGGGTGGGAAGGGTCTTTTAGGATGTCTGTGCTCGCTGTAGATGCCCAGCAGCAAGGGGAGAGGGGCACCTATAATCCTTCTGGCTGTCTTCACCAACCTATTCAGCTGATGTTTCTCGTAGTTCTGCAGCTGCCAAACTGGGAGGTGATGCTGTAGGTCATAATACTCTCAATGGTGGCCCTGCAGAAGGTGGCCAAGTGGGCGGTGGGGAGACTCAAGAGTAAATGACTATAAAGGGATGTAATTCAGGTGTTTTGTGTTTCTGAGAGATTTTGTGCAAAGGAAAATCCCAAGAGTCGAAATGATAGGAGTTGAGGAAAACATTTAAGCTCAGAGAGAACATTAGCCTCATGGTCTTGTTGTTGGTTCTTGATGGTCCAGTTCATGAGAGGTCTACGTTTGTGCCTGAACCACCAGTGCCTTGTTTTTGAAATGCCAACTTTCTGGGAGGGTTCGGGGCTAAAATGATGTTTTGTGACTGATGAAGTGTGCAATCCTGTTCTAGTTGGCCCTTCAAAATAAAATTAAGAGCTTGAGCCAGATGTTTAAAAGGCCCTCGCTGGTGAAAAAATTAGAAATGTTTCAGTTAATAAGAAGGACTCTAAAACTTCTTAAATACAGTTGTTCTTGTTTCTGTTTAAAGTGAAGCACAGCTCACTATGTTTAAGATTTTAATCTATTTAGTAATGCTCACAAATAACAGAGAAATGCAAAGATTGACAAAATGTTGATATTTATACTTATTAACCAGATGCTTTACTATGCTACCCCTCCTTTCAGGTCCAGTGCAAAGCTACCCTTCCATGTATCCACCTACAGGCTACTATGGAGCCCAGGCTCAACACCAACAGAGCTACCCCACCATCCCTGGGCGCACTGCTTCTGTTTCCAGCAAAGCACCCATCACGAACAGTGTCCACAGTGCTAACTACTATCAGAACAACCATCCGCAGCAGCAGCACCACCTCCCTCAGCAACATGTAGCACCTTACAGTGCTCCCCTGAGCTCTGCCCCTCCTTCTCGGCCATATGCCACGCATCCCTCTTCGGCACCTCCACCGTCAAATACCCAGTACAGCCAACAGCCATTACAGCAGCAGCAGCATCCACCCTACTCCACTCCAGCATCCTACTATGGACCGCAGTCATACCACGCTTCTCTAACACAGCAGCAGCCTAGTTTGGTCCCCATCACAGCTAGTGGTCCTGGAGGTCCCCTCTACCCAATTGTCTCATACCCATCTCCTCCAGGAAACAGTCAGTATGGCACTCTGAGTTCCTCCCAGAGCACCACCCAGATGGGCACACCTTTACATCAGTACAGCGCTGCGCCTCCACCTTCCTCAACAGCAGGGCATCCTGGGTATGGCATGGGTCCTCCCAGCCAGGTGGCACCAACAGTGAATGGTCAGGGAAGCACAGGTAATCATTAAAATCACACTACAATGAGCCTTGAATCTGTAATTGTAAATTCCCTGAAGATGCGGGCAGAGTTTTATTGGCTACGCTGAGAAAAACTGGCAGAAATCAGCCAAAAAGGAAATAAATTAACAACTTTCTGCATCTCAGTGCTATCCCTCAGCATCCGTAGAAAGTCCATGTGCAGTTTCGGTGTTTTCCAGTACAGCTTTTAATTTCCAGACCATCAAACTTTGCTCAAATGTTTTTGACTTTTATGCACACTAACCTCACTATTCTCCTCAAAATGTCTTGTATTTAGTTGTGTCCCAGCTCATTCTTATATTCTTTTTTCTTTTTAACTGTAGCCCAAAACGCAGTCCAGCCCCACTATGACCAAAGCCACCAGGCTTCTCTGAGCTACAACTCCTACAGCGGGGTCGCTCAAAGCAGCGGTGGTGCAGACGCAGACCGACCACCCTCGGGAACCCCCTCCGCTTCAGTCCATTCCTCACCGGGCCACCACCAAGGTAAGAATGAGAGTAAATGTACGTAATGTATTTGTAAACTTTTATGTTTTCGTGTTGTTTTTGTTTTAGAAAGCTGAAAATTTGTTGGCGTGCAGATAACCTGCCAGAAAGAAATCAAAGAGAAAACCTTTTTGTAGTTTGAATTCAGCATGAAGTCAGTTTCCTGTTTGTTGTCTTGTTGACTGGGAAGAAGCACCACACTGAAACACAGTTCAGTTAAATGTGTAGATTGAAACTACGCTTTTCAAAATGGGGCTTGATAATATGGACTTGCCTTGGAGACTTATTTCCTCCGCCTGCTGTATTTGCTGTTTGAACATCGCTCTTATCTTGGTTTCTCTGTACTCTGCTGCCTGTTTTTGTCTCTTCTGGTGCAGCTTTTTCTCTGAGGCTATGTTTAGATGTACAGTGCATGCGAATGGGTTACATGTCAACAGCTGCACTTTGGGAATATAGCACACACACACACACACACACATCATCGGCTGCACACACACACTCTTTCAAATGTGCAGGTGTGAGGCTGTATACAAATTTTAGGGTTTCAGGTTTGCTCTTTGCAGCGCGCTGCTGGTTTATTCTTCCTGTGACCTGTGACTATTTTCTTTTCCCTCACCTTCTGGAGCAGGTTAGGATTGTAGGACTCTTTCCTATAATGATGGTTTGGGTTGCAACAATGTTTCTGCATAGTTTCACAAATCTGCAGTATAAAATTAGAAGAACAATAAAATGTCAGGTCACACCTTTAGGTTGTGGTTTAGAAGGATAGTTGTGTTTAAATAATTACCGAAATTATTTTTACAGTGTGACAGTAGTGACCAGTGATTATGCTTATAAGAGGGTTATATGTGATATATCTCTGCTATTTTTTTTAAGTTTGCAATGCTGTAAGAAGGCATTTTTTTTTGGCATTAACTGCTGCCTTGGTGGCGATAAAGTTGCAAAAATGGCACATATCTGTTTTTAAACTGAGTAATGTTTCAGACCAAATGCAAAGCATTTCAAAGAGTAACATGAAGCAAAGCATTTGTTTCATGTGACATATTTTGTTTTAGGTTTTCAGGCAGTTAACTGGCATTAAAAAAAAGCTATGTAATTATTTTTGGTGGCACACTGAAGGTCCGTGATCGTGGCTGTTGTGGTCAGCTAGGATGTTGGAGATTTTTAAAATGAAAGCGTGCAGTTTAACCGTCGAAGACTGCAGACAGTGGAAACGCTCTCCATATCTTTACTGGTTGATATTTTAGCTGAAAGGCTTTCGCAGCATCAGGCAGAAAGTTCAGTTGTTTGCAGTTAGCTTGAACACGCGCTCGTCTCTATAATTTCACTTGACTCTGAACTCACTGCTGCACTGAATTGTGTGTTAAGTTTTAAACTGCTGGAGATCCTTTTACGGTGGATTTGAAACCTTTCCACTGCAGGAACTTGGCGCAGGTGCAAAGTAGCACGAACCTTTATTTGAATGCGCCCCCCCCCACTTCGCCCTGAATCATCAGCCCTTCCTTTCTGGTTCCAGTGCATTGTGGGTGAAGTAAAGACCAACAAAGCGCCTCAAACTGTTTGAACTCAGGACAGTGTTGTGTGAAACTTCAGGTTCCTCTATTGATACCCTCGGGTAGATTTGTTTTGCAGGTAACAGAGCAGGCAACCGTTCTAGCAGACATCAAACACAGAAAAACAAAAGGGAGGAAAGAGAGCGTGCTCCAGGCTTAAAACCCACAACTTCAAACCCTCAGACTAAGAGTACTACAGAAGTGTAGTACATGTGCACAGTTTGCTATATCTTATTTAGATGAATAATAGCAGCTGGGACTAAGCTGTTGCTGTAACACTTTGTCCCGCATTTAGGAAATCAAGTCAGGACGAGAGATGTGTGTGCGTCTGGTCAATGTTTAAAAATCATTGCGAGATGGTTCCAGAAATAACAAATTGTTCACATTTTATTGAAGTACACCAGTAAACCTGTTGGTTCAGAAATATTACAGCGCCACCTGCTGCCGCCCGTTGTAAATGAGCGAGGTGGAAGGCAAACACATGGTCTGCGGTACTCGATGTAGAAAATGAGCGCTTGCATGTCGGCTCAGCTACAAATCTGACATTGAGTTTGTGCAACAGCATACACGGCACAAACAGCCACACATTTCAGTGACATTCGTTGTGTTTGACTATCAGGGAATGAGTTTAATGGTTTCATATTCCTTTTAAATACACAGTGTTCATAGGGCTCATGTTTAACCTGAGAAACCCTCAAAACTGCACTCAGTTTTGAGGGTTTTCAACCTTTTTAGCCTAATTCAACTTGTTTTTCTCTTGCTTGTAGATTAGTAGCGAGGAACATCCCTAATCTGGACACTGTCCAGAGTTGCCCTGCACGCAGTAGAGAGAGTCTGTATTTCTCGGTATTGGAAATACTGTTTAAGGGGAGGATAGTACTTGGATATTACTCACGACGGTTTTCTGCTATATTCTCAAACGGCTGCAACTTTATTAAAGACCCTTTAATGACCAATCTGACTGAAGTGGACAAATCCAGCTCCTTACATAATGTGCATAAGTTCAGGTGTAGTAGTGCAGGTGTGAAAATGGCCTAAATAATTTTGCAGTAGCTTCAGTTATGATGAATGCATCCCCAGTGCATCAAAACAGTTCACACGATCTCAGTAAAACCCTGGAAATGATTCAGTGAGGCCGCCGTTAAACGGCTGCTGGTTCCTGCAGTGGAAACTGGCCAAATGTTGATGTTAAATCCCACCTAAACAAAATTCCTTCTTTGACTTTCACCCTCTTAATCATTGCCTTAAAATGATCATCATCCTGACCTAGTTTCCTGTGTCTGGTGTTAATTTGTGTTCTGGTAAAATGTGCGGCCCACCAGCTGCCCGGTTGAAATTCCTTGTGTAAACACACATCACATGTCTGGAAGTGAAGCGCCTGATTACCACGGCCCTGTCTGATGACATTCACCCCATCCTGACAGTTCTCTTATGTGCCTTTCCCACTCCACCCCCCTTCCAACAGGCATGCAATATGGATATGTTGCTAATAGTGGAGCTAGCTCTGTCTCTGCCACCACCTCAGGCCCAGCAGCAGCAGCCCCCTCATCATCCAGCTCTGATGATGACGATGAGGAGGAGGATGAGGATGAGGAAGCAGGTCTGCTTTAGCTTTTACCTCCCCCATAACCTGTTTGTTACTACTTTCCCCCACTCCCTGTTTTTCTTAATCTTAAACCTTGTTTTACTCCTAAAGTCTGCACATTTCTTTAGATACCTTCACCATCCCACCTATCCGGTGTCCCTTCTAATCACTGCCACTTTCCTCTTCGCTGTCTGACGGCCATCTGTCACGTCTGCTCTACCTGCCAACACTTCACCGCTCATCATCAGCACCATCTCCTCTCTAATAGGCTAATCAGATTTCTCCCTGTCGGTCCTCCTCACCGGCCTCCCAGAGTTCACCCGCTGTGCGCAGCATTCCCCCTCACAGTCATCAGTCCTCATACAAAATGTTGATTTCATCTCCTGAACCTGTGTGCACACTGCTCTGTTGTTCCATCACTGAAAGCTAACGTGAAATTTTCTCCCCCTGAGAGCTGACGGGTAAGTACATCAGTGTTCGCGGCTCCTGCCATGTTCTGATCGTCGTCACTCAGAGGATAATGTCCTCTTTGCTTGCTGTCTAGCTCTCTGTAATGTTCAGATTATGATCATCCAGCTGTAGGGCTCCTCCACTTAGCAGCAGTTATCCGTGCTGATGGAAGAAAAATCGATACCTCCTGTTTTTCGCTCCACTCGGCTCACGGCTCTTAATAGTAAACCGGACAGCCTTGGGTAGGGGGTCATCAAAATTTTTATATGCAGAAATACTCTGTTATGGTATTGAAAAGGCAGCTATCACAGCGCTCCCCTTTGGATTTCTGACAGGTTTCTTGTACATGGGGCGTAATTTACTTAATCTTGAATTAATCTTTAATCAAATAAACGGGATAAAAAAAAAAGATTTCTGTAAAGACCGTTATTACAGACTCTGCCTTTAGCTATATGCAGACCAGTGAAGCTTTTGTGAGCGCTGGAAAATCCCTGTATTAATTTTGTTGCTCTCACAGAGCCCCTTTTGTTTGTGCGATTAGAGTTATTGGATATATTTCCTGGTATCTGCATAAGCTTTGATTTACATTATTATCTAAAGTGGAATTACAAGACCTTTTGGGAAGGTTAAGAAATAAACTGCAAAAAGCAAAAAAAAAAAAAAGGAATTTTTCTCTATGTGACCAAATGTCTCTGTGCCGTGGCCAGAGTTGGTCCATGGGCCCACTGTTTGCCTCTCACTGAGACAATGAAATAGTTTATTATTATCTGTTATCTTTATGTCACTGTGTAACACCACTATGTTCAACTTAGGTTATATTAAAAATGAAAAAAATAGACTAAATTTGGTTGGTATAAAATTTTGTGTGAAATAAAACTTATTTTACATTAAATTATTGCTTAAATGTCTGGACAGCATGATACCAATTGACCTCATACACCTGTGTGATGTATCTCTCAGGTGTTCTTCTTTAAGCGATCCTTCGAGAGCTGTGTCATCAGCCAGAGGTTAACAGGTGTTTAAATATAGCCGCTCCCCTGCTGCTAGGTCCAGGCTGCCTGTGCATGTGTTTGCTGACTCTCCTGCTTCCCACCAGAGAGCATTGTTAGCACTGCTACCACTCATTAGCACACCGTCTAATGAAATGAGAAGCTTGGTTTAGTTTTCTCTTTATCCCCTGTGCGCTCTCACCAACTCCCCCCACAGTGCTGCTGCCTCACAGGCTGTTGTTGCTGATCAGAATCACCATAGTGAGAATATTCTCACATTAAAAAATTGATTCACACTCACAAGTCGATCAGAAAACAGACAGTTCATCTAACGGTCAGAATTTTAGACTTGTTTTTGTATGGTGATTAATTTGAAAAATAATTGAGATTCAAATGAAGAAATAAATGTTGGTTGAAAGTGCAAATCAGACATTTTTAAAACATTTAAAACACAGCTTTAAGAATCCAATTTAAATGTTTACTGAGCTTGTAATCGTTAGTAACTGAGCTGATCACGTTATCGAGATGATACTTTATCACCCGTCACCTACTGTCAACAACGTCGCCGGCAACAGCCGCAGCCACCACCGACCAGCACCACCGCTAACAATGAGCAGCCACAGCCAACAACGCTAACCAACCCACAACCATTGCAAACACCAACTACAACCAGCAGCCAGCTCTCACCATCAGTGACTATAATAATAGTTATAATAGTCATCATAGTAATCGTTTAAAAATGCATATGATTAACAAAAGTAGAAAATCTTTGTAACAATAAATATTACACACATTGCTCTTTGACTTTAGTGGTGTGTGTGTGTGTGTGTGTGTGTGTGTGTGTGTGTGTGTGTGTGTGTGTGTGTGTGTGTGTGTGTGTGTGTGTGTGTGTGTGTGTGTGTCATACAGACACGTGCACATGACAAGTTTTTCTTATTGATTAACATTCCAAAATCTTTTATCAATTAATTTATCGTTATTAAATATATTGAATCTACCGTTTGCATCTACTGACATAACAAAAGCTAAACACGACCTCGAGTTTATGGCATTACTCAGCCAGCTGTTTGCTCAATCACCGGCTAAATGTATCTGGATTCGTGGACTTGGGTTTGTGTTGCTGTCGTCGTCTCTGCCCGACCTGCTGAGTGACCCCAGCACTGGTGCCAAAATCATCTCGAGACATAACATTTGTTGTCGTGGTCTCACTGCTGAGTCTGAGTTAAGTATTCAGATACATGCAGGGTTTGTAATCTATACCTTTATCCTGTTCACACTTTCTGCAGATACTCAGATCGAGAAACAGTTCAGAAAGAGAACGCTGATCTGTACCATAGCACTAGCTATGAGGAGCTTTATATAGTCTTCTATAGTGTCCCTGTTCTTGAGGGAGGAGGAGAAAGAAGGCTTAGTTCTGCTGGTGTCCTCCTCATCCTTAGCGTATAATCCAGTAGTCTGCTGTCCGATTTAGTCTGAGATAATTGGATCCTTCCCTGTCCAATGAGCTCTCTCCCTGAGGCCTGTCACATCTTGGTTTGCTGCTGTTGAGCCCTCTTTTTGGCACACATGGATTAGTGGATCCATTCAAATATTACAGTCCATGTAATCCTTTCGCAAAACCTATTCATTACGTGGCATGCGAGGAATAAATGGACAGAAATGAAAAGACCCTTTTGCTTGTTGTTTTTTTTTTTTATTAAGATTATTTTACCTCATAGGGCACTGAAGCAAATTAGACACGAGATATGAGGGCAGTGGGATGGCATGCAACAAATGTTGGATTTGAACAGAGCCTGCTGCAGTGCAGTAAATGCATCCACAGCATTGCTTCTTGATGTGACAGCTTGCTGACTGATTTGCAAAATTATTTAACAAGCCTTAATACTTTTATTATTATTTTTATACATTCCTACCCTCAACTATGGCCACACGAACAGTAGGTGGTGACCGAGAGAACGGGAGTGCAGGTTTCCCCTGTAGGGTGTCTGGGCTCATCCTTGGAGATGGGGTGAGAAGCTCGATCACTGAGGAGGAGCTCAGAGTAGAGCTGCGACAGGAACAAGCTGAGGTGGTTTGGGCGTCTTACAAGAATGCCTCCTGGACACCTCCTAGGTGAGGTCTTTTGGGCATGCCCTACTGGGAGGAGGCCCCAGGGCAGACCAGGACATGCTGGAGAGGTCGTGTCGCTTGACTGGCTTGGGAGCACGTTGATGCCCACCCAGCAGAGCTGGAGAGGGAGGTCTGGGGATTTCTGCTTAGACTGGGTGAAATACTGCGAGTATTCAGAGTACGCCCTCTGCTTCAGTGAGGAACTAATGTCAGGGTTTGATCACTGTAACTGTTGAACTGATGGTGATATTATTACTATTATTATTAACATTTTTTTTATAGTACTATTGAATGTATAGGTACAAAGTACTTAATAGCACACAGAATATAGTTTATGATCAAAAATCCAAACGTGAACGCAGTCAAAAAACTCTAAAAACACGGCATAAAAATGAACAAGAAATAAATCCTGTCCAATAAAAATAAATAAAGAGGAATAAAAATGTAATGAAATAAATGAGCGGAGGTGACTAAAAACACTTTTTATGAGTGATTTAAAAGTCAGAGTTTTGATGA
>JASGAU010356182.1:1024-16680 GCA_030220045.1 Australoheros facetus | reverse complement strand
AGTCCCAGCGGGTCAACCAAAGGTTTAGGGAGTAATCCGCCTTACTTTAAAAGGTAATGTTCAGCTCTTGATGTGTCAGAGGGGTGTCTAATAACATTACCTGCTGCTTAGCATTGAAGTGATTGCGGGAATAAAGCAACCATTAATGTTATTAGTTCCACCTGTGCTTGTCGTGCCACGGCCGGTCCAAATGTCCAAAGAAACGCTGAGAAACATGTCTTTGGACATTTTGTGATTACAGGTCATATGGGAATGATGGGGAAATTATCATTTCAAAACAAAGCATGGTACAGTATGGAACAATTTTAGAACAAAGAAAAAAACCGTGGTCGGGTTTATTAAGACAATATGTCCATCAAATCCCCAAACACAGAGGCCAGCACATATTGTCATATTGCTCCGCACATGTTGTTTTAATAGAGGAGATGTTTTGTTTTGTTTTTTTGTTTTTTTTAAAGTATGATATTTTTGGGTAAAGGCTGGGTACAAACTGATGAGGAACATGTGTGAAAAGAAACATGTAATTTATGTTCTACATGTATTTATTTTTTGATCACGTTCAACTGGCTCCTTGTTGCTAGTGATTGGCTTTGATGGAAACATGCAGCACGAACCCGTCAGAAACTGAAACCGCACACTTTGTTTTGGATGTTTGAAATATTTGTACAGGGAGATAAGGCACATGGGTGACAAATTAAAGGAAAATCTTGAACCCTTGACTCAGTATGTGGTGGTAGTTTAGTTTGAGGCTGCTTCTCCCATGAGGGACCGTTGCAGATCAAGACACTACCTGGACTTCCATAATAGCAATCCATCTACACTACAAGCCTTTGGAACTAACCACATTCCTCTTTCAACACAAAGAGGTGACAAAAAGTCTTAAAAAAGGGGGAAACTATTTTGGATTTATAAACTAGAGGCCATTAAATATCCTAGTTTCAATGACAACTTTGATTTTATTTCTTTTTTCTAAACTTTATTTGCTTTTGAAGAAGCATTTATGTTGTCTGTGGTTGACGCTGCTGTGTGTTTCTTTCTTGTCTGATTTGGACTGAATTTAGTGAATGCTTTTAGGCTTGGTGTTTCTAGGCTCTCGCATCCATTCATGCTTTAAAGATTCTTCATATTGATGGAGCTTTATTAGTGGAATATTTCGCTCTCACCACAGGTGGAATCTTTCTACTGGTGGAACACCGTATGTGGAAGGTCCTTGTTGGTGAAAAGATCCAGCGTGTTCATAGACTCTGTTTCATTCCCTGATGAAGGTTTTTGTGCTGAAATGATCCGTTTTATCCTAAGAACTTTTAGAATCAATAGTAAGATGCATTTAAGCTGTTCTGCTGGTATGTGGACCATTTTCTTACTAAGACACCTTATGCTGTTTGGGTTTTTTTTTCCACTTTATCACCCGTGTGCATTTTACGGCTCGAGCTCAGTCTTTAGACCTCACAGAGTATTGTCTTTCTTCAGCAGGTGGCTGTGTACTGGTTTGGCATTTTACTGCCTGTGTTGCTGTGGTGTAAAAAATCTCTTTCCCCGCAGTGCTCTGCTACCAGTAATTACCTCAGTCATCAATTCATTCTACTGCAGCTTAAGTGCTAACACAGCTAATCTTGTTAGAGTGATTTGATTAGCAAGAACATCGCCCATGATCACACCTCCAGGGTATGAGTACTTGAGATGAAGCCTTGTCCTCTTTCTGGCCTTGTCTAGCCCCAACCAATGTATTACTCAGTAAACAACTGCATTTCCTTGGATTTTACAATAGTTGCATGGGTTCCTAAAAGTTGCACAACGATATCTTAGTAATGATCTTGGATTAAATATTGAGGCATTTACTGAGTGAATTAAAGAGGTCACTGTCTGGACATGGAATTGTACCTTTTTTAATTCACCAACTTCAATTAAACACACCCTATTCATTGTAAAAAGGTCCCAAAATATTTGCAATGTCATTTCACTTCTTATCTGTTCAAATTTTCTGTTTTAAAATAATCAACATCTGGTTCTGCTCGTACTCAGGGACTGTAAATTATTGCTGTAGTGTGGAGTGTTGCAACAACATCCTGTCCTTACTGAGAATTTTTTTTTTTTGTGGAAAATACGTGTAGTGATTCTGTACTCGATACATAACTCTCTGATGACTTCCTGAGAGGTCTCAAGGGTCAGATATAGACTGTTGATAATTCTTGTAGCCGCGAGACCGTGAGTGTGAGGACAAAGTGATACCATACAGATGCTCATTGCTGTGACAGGATACGCAATAAGATAACGTTCGCCTAATGGATGATTCTTATCATTTGCAGTAATTGAAGACATAATGGAGCCTGATCATAATCCCCTGGAGGTGTAAATGGCTCTGTTGCTGTGCAAAGTGAGTTACTCTCCTCCACAACCTGCCCTTCCTGAAAATGGCAGGTACAAAAACCGAAGAGCCATTTGCTTCACGTCACGTATTTTCAAAATGTTTTACAGACCTTTGCACCTGTTGCCTTTTGACCCCCTGTGACCTTTAAAAGAGCTTCCTGCCATAAAAACCTTGGTAAATGTGATCATTCTCAAATGACCGGGTCACACCTGAGTGAGCAAAAGCCACCAAACATTACTTCCACTTTGCCCAAAGTGTTTGTTTTTCCTTTCTTTCCTTGTTTGTCTTTAACCCAGGCAGTGGCTTTCTTCACCGCCTGGATTTAGGGAGTGGCTGCCACATCGCCTCATCCATCACTTATCCATATCAGTGACATTTGCAACGGGCTGCAGCGAAGAGGCGAGGATGTGACCTGCTTCTCAACACCTGTCAAGACCTTGAGAAAGAATAGGGAGAGACGAATCACTTTAGCACCAAGCTGTGTCTGATGGTTTTGTGCAATCCCTAAAAATAGACATTCCTTCTTAATGCAGCTGGATTACACAAGTGTAAAGTGTGCAGGCAGTTTTTCTTTTCACTTTCATGCCTGAGGCTTTCTTCCTTTTTGATCCAATATGAACGTAACAGTTTAATAAGTCACGTTCATCGTACTTATAGCCTCAATAAAGTCAGCTGGACCAAGGGGAACTGTAAGTTCTGTGGCGTGCTTGCACATAGATTTACACAATGCCAACAATAGCTCCATATGTTTAAAAAAAAAAAGCCTGAGGCAAATGAGTGACAGCTGAATCACACGCTGAAACGCAGGAAATGCTTTGAGGAACCCCAGCAAGGAGTGTGGAAAAATAGCAGTATCCCAACTCTCAGGCTCCACCCCACTGAATTCCCCCCCTCTTTTTGAGCCCCGAGTGCATACTCATTCAAGGGGATCTTGTGGCATCTATTAATAACATATGCTGACAGGCCCACTCATAATCAGTGCCTGGCCATACCCTTCATGTTCTACAGAGGACAAGTGTCGTGGAATAAGAGCTGACATAAGTGGAAGAAGAGAAGTGGCCAAAATATTGAAGTAAGACTTGACCAAAGTGCTATCTATGATTATGATCATTATTTTCCGTGGTCAATTAAAATGCATCGCTGAACTGAACACCCTTAAAGGATTATGCAACAGGCCTAGATTTGGCGCTTTAATCAGCTCGAGCTGCCAAAAGTTGTCAATTTCATAAGACAGAAAAAAGTTGGTGATTAAAAGCAGACATTAGGGGAGAGGAGGAGAGATAGTGCTTGGGGAGTGGGGGGTGGAGAGGAGGAGGAGGAGAGAGGGGAGGAGAGGTGCTATTGTGTAAGATCTTATGTGTGGTTGTTTGTGTATCTGCAGCGTCTGTTGGCCAGAGAGAGAGACAGAGATGGGTCAGGACAATATGTAGCTGACTGGCTCCAGTATAACTCATTCATCATTGAGTGTTCATGTGTGTGTATGTGTGTGTCAGAGAGAGAGAGAGAGCAGTGGTGGGGTGAGGAGGGGGTTGTGTGTCAGATGGTATTCCTGCTCGTCCCGCTCCACCGGTCAAGTTAAATCAGAGGCAGTCAGTGGCACACTGTGGTGGTCTCTCTATCTCTGTGCCTGTGCTGCTCGTAAAGCATCAGCAATCTCCTGGTTCAGCACCACAGGTAAGATCTTACATTACCTCACTTTTGGGAAGATGTTTCACCAACTTTTATTTTTAAAAGTCTTAGCTTTCATAAGTTAAAGTTTGAGGTCTACCAATAAATTAGAGAACTAATTAGAAATGTTGTGTTTTTGGAGTTTTTATAAATATTTAGCTAGTGGAACATTACTAATATTACTTTCAGAACCACCTGCATGTGTTGCGAATGAACATTGAAAAAAAAAAATACAGCCACAGGCTGGATTTACAAATAATCAGTGCAACCTGTTGCTTATGCCGTCTATGTGAAATCCTGGTGTGTTTAGAGCCCTTAAAACAACTACAGTAGATCTGCGGTAGGACTGAGAAGAATCCAGAACTGTGATTATGCAGTCTACACAAACTCAGGTCTTCTATGCCTGCTGAAAATCCGATCCACTTCCTGATAAACAGTAGCTCCGTACGCTTTGAAAATTCTCATTTATATGGAATTTAATCACAAAAACACACATTAAAAAAGGTGGAGAATGAAAAGCAAGCAGGAAAAAAGCTGATGGAATTTAATTTACAGCTTTGCGAGTGAGAAAAAAGATAATACTACTGAAGTGAAATAAAGTGATAATGAAGAAGTTGAGGAAGAAAGTAAAGTGCTGCAGACCTGTCAGAGTCTGCAGCACTTTACGTTCTCAAACCAAACACAAAGTTTTTAGGAGTTTCTTTCCCCCCTCTAGTGTTTCCATATTCAAGGCACATGTTGTAATCAGGTTCTGCGGTGAAATTCTTCTTCTTCTTCTTTACTGAACTACCAAAACAATTGGAAATAAGTAGGAGAGAATGGGATTTATAGGCTGCTATGTTATTGTAATTGAAAACATAGTACAGGAAATGAAGAGAAGCTGTGCAGGCATAGGTTTGTGCTGTTTAATTGTGTAAGTCACATGAAAGCTCAGTTATATAAACAGAAAAATGTAGGCATTGCTTCTGGAGCCAATATTTCGATTAGCTGCCCAGCTGCAAGCTATAAGTCAAGGCCTTAATTAGTTCATGGACATTGCTACATTGTCACATATACATGATTGCACATGCATAATTAATTTATATTTTTCTATTTCTGGGCCTATGTTTAAATGAGAGCTTTACTGTGTTTTTGTTTTATTTTTCCACTGGCATGAAGAGATTCTTCAGCAGTTAGGGAGGTTGCCTCACTTAAAGAAACTCATGAGCTGAAGTAATACCCTGTAAGCTGAGACGGAGGAGGAAGTGAGTTGTAGGAGGCTACGGTTGAGGTGCAACACACAATTAGACGCCCTTGTTATTAACCTTCAAGGTGTAAATTAAAGGTTCAGGTCTTGCTGTTGGTTAATTAACTTGCTTGTGATGAATTTGTACTCCTATAACGACTTTAGAGATACAGGATGCACAAATGTTGGAAGTGCTCATTGTTGCAGAGCATCCTGTTGACCAAACAGAGTTGAAATGAGGACTAAAGCACAAGATTGCAGGGTAGGGTGGCGTGAATCCAGTGAGATGAACCTCACTTCGTAGTGGGCTGAAATAAATCATTAACTCCATCAACCACACATTTTAGTGGCTCTCACTATGGGTGGCCAGATGGTGGTGCTCACGTCTGAGCAGCCAGGTTCTCAAGCTGAGGATAGCCCTGGATACCTCAGTTGATGGGAACCTTGTTGCTGTCCCAACTTAGCCCAACATTTCTAATCCAAACTAGAAGTAATTTAAATTTTCCTCTTTTAGTTTAAAAAAAAAAAAAAAAAAATCCCACATTTCTAATTAGTTCTACTTTTAAATGCCCCAAAATAGAATTGAAATGTTGCTACTCAGGAGTCAGCCAGTGAGCTGTGGAACAGAAATGTCCCCAAACTTCCTGCTAACCCTGATTTTATCATTCATTGTAAGCAGCTTTGTTTGCAAACACCGCTGGAACTTGCAGTCTTTTGTCTTTTCTCAGAGGATGCAGCTTGCTCACGGGCCTTGTGAAGGAGCTGTTTACCTTCCTGTCTGTGCTCACCCAGAGTTTATGGTGGCCGTTCAGTAATGTGCCATCTCACTTGAGCTATAGCTCGCTCGACAAAGTCTTTCTGTACCACCTTATCTTTATTATAGATATAGACACAACACATTCAGGCTTGTTTATTTTAGCTCGCCACACATTCAATTCTATTCTATTCTACTCTATTCTATTTTATTCTACTCTATTCTATTTGTACAGCACCAAATCACAACGGTCGCCTCAAGGCACTTTAGATTGTAAGGTAAAGACCCTGCAATAGCACAGACAAAACCCCAACAATTAGATGACAACTGAGCAAGCACTTGGCAAGACTGGGAAGGAAAAACTCCCTTTTAACAGGAAGAACCTTCCAGCAGAACCAGGCCCAGGGAGGGGCAGCCACCTGCTGCAACCAGCTGAGGGTGAGGGGAGGGAAACAGGATAAAATGGTGTATAGTAAGGCAGTGGTGTATAAACACCGCCTTACTATCGTCATCCCCTTCAAAGTAAAATACTGGTTGTATTTTACTTTGAAGGGGACCAATAATAGAAATAGAGTGTCCATTTTCTCCCCTATTTCCATCTGTGGTAGTCAAAAATCTTCTAAGTATCAAGAGATTTCCTTTAACGGTTTCAAATCCCCAAACAGTGAAACTAGTATTTGTTCTCTCTCTCTTTTTTTTTTTTTTTTTTACAGGGTTTGATATTACAGTCGCCCACTGTTACAACCATTAAGGAACAAAACACATGCACTTTGAATCTGAGCAGCGACATCTGTGTTGGTGCTTTACCCTACCTGTTACACTGGGGCCTGTGCAGGAAATTCACAGAGATATTTCATTATTCTGTTGCCCTTGGCACCCACAGATCTTCCACACTCGACGATTCCGACATCTGCAACCGATAGGGTTGTTGCTTTAAGNCCCAAAAGAATTCACCAACTGAAACCTGCTGGAAAATGTGGAGCTTTTTGATTCTGAGATAAAGTAGTTGTGCTGTTGAGGCTCAGACTGTCTGAGCTCAGTAGATGTGCAGATGAGGTTTTAAAAGTGCCTACAATAGGTAGTCCACAGCAGCTTTAACTGTAATAAGATTGTTACAGGAGCTGCTTTTTAAACAGCTAAATATATAGACACACCTTGGCTGAATTTATCGGTAGTATTTCTATGAAAATGCACATTATCTGTACTGAGTCAGCAGTGAGATGTAAAGAGTAAACTCTTAAAGCTAGAACGCCACCTTGTGGAAAAATCCTGCTCGTTTTAGTCAAACTGCTAATCAGATTAATTCCATTTCTGTCCTGCCAGCTGTATAACAAGAAAAAAGGGTCAACTTCTCATTCTAAAAAGACTTTATAATTTTATTCGCCCACTTATAAGCTCTAAATTCAGTGTGTTTTCCTCAGCATCCGATTGGCTTTACTGTAACCACAATTTTGTATAATCTTTTCAGCTATATTGCTGTATGAGGCTTTTGCTAATGTTATCACATCAGCTCCACAGACGACACCCACAAAGCTATTCTATTAAACATGAAGATGATCAACAAGGAGGGGGATTTGTTTTTTATATTCCCATTTCACTCTAAGCTCGTACAAATCAAGCCAAAAAATAAATAAATAAATTAGCCCCGAGGCCAATTTTCCACAGCACGCAGGTTTGATTTTCTCACAGAGCAAAGTTTCCACAGAGCTGAATCCCTGCTGTCCTGTTTGTTTAGGTGTGTGCTGATTAGAAGTTCTCATGCTGGGTACAATGTATCTCAGCGCACCGAGGGTTTGAAACGTGACGTGTCTTTTACAGTGACTGGAGCCTCGAACCCCTCTTTTCTCGCTCCTCCCCTGCTCCCTCAGCGCTTTAGTGTTTAATGGTGTTGTTATCCAAGCTCGCACTTTGCCATGCGGCCTTCATTAACTCAGGTCATAACACAAGGCATAAATGTTCTCCTTCCGGGTGCTGACAGTCCACCCAGATGGACCGAGCATTTGATAAACACTGTACAGTTTTACTGTTGCCCTTCATTAGCCGAGGGACGATTTTAAGGAGAAGGCAGAATGCAGGCTGTCTGAATAATGACGTTTTTAAAGGGCATTTTTGGAATATTGAATAACATGCAACATCTGTTTTTCATGGCTTCTTATTTTACAGAAATAACATAAAGCGTCAGGATGGCTTTAATGTGCAGGTCTTTAATGAGCTGGTGTAGACTGAGCACTTTCATGGGTGCTCGTGTGGATTAGCGTTTATGGGCCATGCCAGCAGTAATGATGGCTCCTCTCCTGCTCTGCCTGTGACATTTTTTTGTTGTGTTTCTTTTATAGGACTCACTGAGGCCCTCTCCCAAGGCCTTTATCAGTCACCACAGACGCACCCTGCCGACAGGGCCCCTCCATTTAAAGGTGCTGGGATCTGGTGCCAAAAAAAAAAAAAAAAGCCGGAGGGAAATGCAAAATCTAACGACAGAATCAACAAAAAGGATAGGACTGAAATGTGGCATGTCCGGAAGCCATGAAATAATTTTCACCCTGGTACCCATCGTCTATGGCTGTATTTTTATCATCGGCATTGTCGGAAACAGTATGGTGGTGGCTGTCATCTACCGCTACATGAAGCTTAAGACAGTGGCCAATATTTTCGTCCTCAATCTTGCTGCGTCTGACCTCACGTTCCTGATCACTCTACCCATGTGGGCAACCTCCACTGCCATAGGGTATCGTTGGCCCTTTGGAGGATTCCTGTGCAAGGCAAGTGCAGGACTGGTGATTTTTAACATGTACACCAGCATCTTCTTCCTCACGGCACTCAGCCTCGATCGTTACCTGGCCATTGTGCATCCGGTGCGATCACGGCGCTTCCGCACAGTGGTGTACGCGCACCTCACTTGTGTGGTGATCTGGCTTTTTGCCTTTGTGCTTAGTGTGCCCACAGTAGTGATCAGGGATCTCCACGACATCTCAGACTCCAACACTACAGTATGTGGCATTCTGCACCCCACCGTTGAAAATGCCATATGGTTGGAAGAGCTCCGTCTGGCCAGCAGCCTTATGAAGATCTTGCTGGGTTTCCTGGTGCCATTCGTCATCATCCTCACCTGTTATTGCCTCATAGGGCGGGCGCTGCTGGGGGCCAGACACATACAGAAAAGCTCTTGCTCACGAGATGACGAAGTACTGCGCATGCTCGCGGCAGCCGTCTTGGCCTTCTTCGTGTGCTGGGTTCCCCATCAAGTATTCCACTTCATGGAGGTGCTCACCCAACTGAAGCTTGTGACGAAATGCGCCATCGTGGAAATCATTGACACTGCCATCCCCTTCACCATCTGCATTGCCTACTTCAGTAGCTGTGTTAACCCTATTGTGTACAGCTTTGTGGGCCATAACTTTCGCAAGAACTTACTGCGTCTAGTGTGTTGCTCCCCTGGTGTAGGTCCTGGGCCTCACCCGAGCATTAGCTCCAAGATGAGCGCGCTCTCTTTTCGTGCCTCAGAGGCGCTGACCCTTACGGTCAAAAATAATGCCTCCTCTGATGTGAAGTAAAGAGAGAAAGAAACAGGGTACAATTTACCTCTCCCCACTCTTTAAGTTTGTGGTTAAAGTGCTGAGGTGGAGACATTCCATGCTTCTTCTTTTTTCTTTTTTTTTTTGCTCCATGCCTGACTGTATTACCAAGCACTGAAACGTGCACAATGACTGTAATGTTGTGTACATGTTCATCTGTAAAGACTACCGTGTACAATGCTAAGCTGCAGGATATTTATTCATATACCATTCCATGTCACATAGCATGCTGGCAATTCTTCCCATCTAAGCCTGTGAAATGAATGAGAGTGTCACAAAAAATAGGGAAAAATGAAAAATAAGAAGCTATATTAATATAGTACGGCTCTGCTAGTAAATATTATACATAATTACTGAACGCTTATCCCATTATTTATACAAGATATGCACGTTCTGCAGAATTATGTCAGCATTGTGCCTTAATGATACAGTGCAGTACTATGTTGTCTGGTGATAACTATTCTGTGCTCTCAGCAGGTATTTCACAAGTTGGAACAGTGATTAAAAAAAGGTCCTAATCCACCCACGCATGCTCTGCCAATGACTGTATACATGAAGTAATTGGAAGTGTCATGTAGCATATCTGACTTCAGTAACTATTTTTTGTATATGTTATTGTCAAATTATGTCCTTTTTGTGAAAATTCATGTGTTTGCATATTAAGACTGAAATACTACCAAGTCTGGGAGTGACATGCTATCAAAATCAGAGTGCTACGTAAACGCTCCAGGCCAGGAGATTATTGTCCGTGTATTTGGTGGTTGTCTTTGTGGTATTTAAACTTGACAGAGTTTTTTTTATATACTGTGTAGGTGTACATTTTGTGAATATGAAAATATAAATAAATAAAATGAAACAGTCCATGGTTGATCTTTTTTATTACCTCAGTATGAAGAGACAGATCATCCTGATTAGTCATGAAAGTGTGTCATTTTAAAAAAAAAACAAAAAAAAAAAACACTTTTAATAAAAACTGTTACTCTGCAGTTAGGAATCCAAATCAAATGACTTTGGTTTAACGTTGCCCCCAAACACCTCTTGAATCTATTAATCATTGACCAAACATCATCTATGCACTCATTTTTCCATGACACCTAAAAAAAAAAAACACTGGCACAGCAGAGGATATTTTAGGGAGGACGTGACACATCTTTGCATAAAAGACTGGGATTGGTGGATGAGCGGCAAGCTGTGAAGTATAAGTGCTATCCACAGGTGAGGTCAACTTCACTGCCAACATGAAGGTCTTCCTGTTTTTCGGATTGGTGGCTTTTGCCCTTGCTGACGTCACTCACTTTGAGGGGTAAATTTACACTTTTATTCACTTAAAACAGCTGCATCCCTGTAAACTACAATATGTGGTGACAATAGAAATATAAAATAATGACAAAGTTCTAATAATGGAAGTACTATATAAGCCAGCATTCTGGTTCAATGTAACGTAATCAAACTGATTTATGTTATGATTTTGATTTTAGTAATACCACATGGCATCATAGCATGACCTCTATAGAGGCTAAAATTTGTACATTTTGCATGTTCTGGAAGTTTGTGGCTCATGCAGATGATTTTACTGTGTACTAAAGGAACTGCTGAGGAATGCAGCCAAAGTGTTTGTGGATGTTATTTTATATGTGTGGTCTCTCCCCCTTTTTTTAAAATAGCGATAAAGTCCTGCGTCTGAAGCCTGTGCTTGATGAACATGTGAAAGTCATTAAGGAACTGGCTATTAGCGCTCAGGTACCTATCTGCCTTCACACATACAGGCACGCGTATGTTTCACTGCTCAACTCTTTGACTTTGCTGCCATCTGCAGCTCGACTTCTGGAGCCCAGATAGCCATGAGCTGGTGACTACCAACACTGATGTGGATATCCGTGTGCCTGCCATGTACCTTGACATGGTGTTCACCATCCTGCAGCAGAGCAACATGAAATACGAGTAGGTTGCTAGATAGATATGATATTAAAACATTTTGAACCCCAGGTTTACATTTTTTCACACAGCATTATGATATGTTTTAATAAAATTATTCAGGGTCCTTATTCAGGATGTTCAGGATGCTGTTGACAGCCAGGCTGACAGCAAGGGTTCTCCCAGAGCCCACGGCTACACCAAGTACAACACCTGGAGTGATGTAAGTGTTAAAAACCACATCAGTCCCAATCTCAATGCTGATTTTTTTTTTCTGATTTTCAATCATTTCTATATTTGTCATATTGGTTTTAGATTGAGTCCTGGATTACCTCCATTTCTTCCTCCAATTCTGAATTGATCAGCACGGAAGTGATTGGAAACACCTATGAAGGGCGCACCATGACAGTTCTCAAGGTATATCAGGCTTACCTGAATATATATCGATTTGTTAATCCTCATGTTGAAGAATTTAAGGGAATTCATATTATAATTGCATGCAACTAATTCTCTTTACCTACCACAGATTGGTAAGAAGTCCAGCTCCACCAAGCCTGCTATCTTCATGGACTGCGGTTTCCATGCCAGAGAGTGGATCACTCCTGCTTTCTGCCAGTGGTTTGTCAATGAGGTAAGGAAGACACCAAGATGATCACGGCAAGCATTTGCATATAACAGATTTAACTGATTACATCACTGATTTTTTCTTCTTCCTCAGGCTGTGTCCACCTACGGCAGTGATGCTCAGATGACCAGCCTGCTCAACCAGATGGATGTCATCGTTCTGCCCGTCTTTAACATCGATGGCTACGTATACAGCCACACAACCGTACGTTACAATCAATTCAAACTTAAACTGCTTAAAAGAAGCTATGATTTGCTGTTTATCTTAAAGAATGTGTTTAACGCACATGTGTCGTATGTACTTTGGGAACTTTAGGACAGGATGTGGAGAAAAACTCGCTCCAAGAACTCTGGAACCAGCTGCATAGGAACCGATCCAAACAGAAACTTCGACGCTGGGTGGTGCAGTAAGTACACATGATTTTTTTATATTTTTTTTTATTTTTCAACTTTAAAAGTTTAAAAAAAAAACAACTTTCATTTGTGGTTTTCTGGATCATTACAGCCGTTGGAGCTTCCAGCAACCCTTGCAGCGAGACTTTCTGCGGCTCCAGTGTTGAATCTGAGATTGAAACCAAGAATGTCGCTAACTTCATCCGCAAGAATAAATCCATCATCAAGGCCTACATCACTATCCATTCCTACTCTCAGCTGCTGCTCTTCCCCTACTCCTACACCTATGAGCTAACTGCAGACCACAGTGAGCTGGTAAGTCAGCGTCATGTGCCTCGGTATTGTAGTGAGTGTGCAAAACTTACCTCCGAGTCAGGCTATGGATAATTATATATGATAACAGTTTCACATGCGGGCAGAGGACAAGCAGCATCAGCAGGAGATATTTTTGACAAATCTGGCCCCTCTAATAACCAGTATTAAATATAACTGTACTCTATATGAATTAAACTAACAGCAAATTTGTCATATGCAAAAAAAACAAAAAAAATTCCATCTATGCCAGAATATTTTAGTCAGAGGCAGACTGTATGCTACTCCCTTATCATCGAGAGACTTTAACTCCATTCATGGAATACGAACAAATGAAAAGTTTTATAATAATAGATCATATAATATAAACACATAACCAAGAACTCTACCCAGCCCCATTACTATGTTACTCTTATCTAAGGGCCACACTTAGCTGCGGCAAATCATTTACTCCCTGCTTACACTGCTCATTCTCATGGCTCTTTTACCTCTCACTGGGGTGTCCGTGGTGCTGCACAGTTAACACTCACACCCCTGCTCCAGCTCTCACACTAACTGAGGCAGATCACACATCTCTGCCTCTCTATTACTCACTTGTAATTTAGGCTCTCTTCTGACACTTTACAGAACAAAAGAACTCCGGGGATCTGTCATAACTCATCAGTCTGGACTGAAATATCATTTCCTGCTTGTGCGTTTCTCTTGGGGTTTCATTTCCTCTTGCAACTCGCTGATGCTTTTACTGCTTTCTATAGTATCAGGAAAAATGTTACTGAAAGCCTGCAGGGTGAAAGGCATATATTTATAACACCTAACAGCTGCATTTTAAAGGTTGTGCCGTTCCTGTTTGAGCTCCGTTTGCTTTAAATCCAGAATTTTTAATGTAAAAGTCTTCCACTTCTAAATCATGTTTTTATAGACAATAACACACAATTTTTCAGTCTGATCTTGTATTTTGTGTTATAGTTGGAGGTCGCTGAGGGAGCCTCGGCTGCTCTGCGTAGTCTGTATGGCACACGCTACACCAGCGGACCCGGCGCTTCCACTATCTGTAAGTACAGCAAATATTCCTGCAGGAAGATGGTATATTCATTGATAGCTTGGTAGTCTATTTCCACCTCTGTTATTATGCATTACGGTGTATTCTCAATGCACCCATCTCCACTGAGAGATATGGCCTCTAGAGACAACAAAAGGCAATCAGGAGCCACAGCCATTTCAAGCAAAAGGATTATTTTTTGCCCCCCTGAAGCAATATGTGTATAAAAACACATCCAGACTGTCCCAGGTTGTCAGAATATCCACATCTCAGNCCCCTGTCCTCATCTGCCCTTAGACCCCGCTGCTGGAGGTTCTGACGACTGGGCCTACAACCTGGGAGTGAAATATTCCTACACCTTCGAGTTGCGTGACACTGGTCGTTATGGCTTCCTGCTGCCCGAGTCTCAGATCAAGCCCACATGTGAGGAGACCATGCTGGCCGTCAAGTACATTGCCGCCTACGTGCAGAAGAACCTCTATTAAAATGCGGAACTGCCAGGACCCCTGCCAACTCGGCTCCTCTGTACCAGCCCCCAGCCCCTCCAACCTCTCAGCCATCTCCTGCCCGTATCCATGGATACGGGCACCACCCGCCATGTTTCCTCACTGTGCCTGACAGAATGTCGAGATGAGTGCAAACAATAAAATCAATGATCCATCCCCACATGCTGAATCAAAAATTTTTTTTTTTTGTGCATACGGTAATATTGTGTCTGGTACACAGATCCTGTACTGTCTGTGAAAATATACAAAACAGCAATAATAACACTTTCACTTTAGAGCTCATCATCTGCTGCACTGAATGCAAATTAAGAAGGAAACATTTTAGAAATGTATATCACAACCTTTAAGAAAACATATTGTGAGACTGAAATGTAACCATGCCAAACACTTAGTGTTCTTATGGTGTCTGTAAAGGAGACGTTACCTCAAGAAAACAAAAGAAAAATCCACAAATTCATTGTTCCTCTTTGAGTCGCAGCGATCCCTCTTCAGATGGCACTGTTCCAGTAGTGAAGCTTAGGTGGGTGTGGGTGTCTGTTGTTAGGGATTTTCAAAACAGGGGCACAGTATGTGACCAGCAAAGAGCACTTCTTGGCAGCATCTCCATTCTGCCAAGGAGCTGCCTCAGTGGAAAAAAATAAGGGAGCCAAAGACCAGAAGGAAATGTTCACTTTTTTTATTGTTCCAGTTTTTTTTATTACTTTGTCAGTTAGTTCTTTCTTAATGATGTCACATCATTGGTTTCTATTTCTGCTTTGATTAGTGCTTTTGTTGGTCCAGTGCCATCAATGCAGTAAATGGAGCTATTTATTCAGTCAATGTTTGCCAGGGGTCCTACATTAAAGGGACACTCTGTAAGTGATTTTAAAGAAGAAAGACTCCACTGCTGCATTGGCGTCTCATTGGTGAGGTGTTCTGAGCATCTAATGGAGGCCCTCGACACACTGAAGAGCTCTCTGGGGTGGTTGGTTGTGTGTTGATTTCAGTTATTTTATACATAGGTGGGTGATGGGTTTCATCATATAAGTACAACACAAATAATTTTGAAATTTCTGAAAATTAAGTGATGCCAGACTCAAAGGATGGTAACTATATAATAAAAATCTATTTTTTTTCTTTAGATGACTTGATAACATAAATAATAATAATAATGATTTTAGAAGATTATATTTGCTTCTTGCACTAAGCTATTCTTGAGGGTTAATATTCCTATTTTTATGCTTTGAATTTTGCCACGTGCTATCATTATTTTGATTTAAATGTAAGCCATTAAGAAGACAT
>JASGAU010356177.1:0-20958 GCA_030220045.1 Australoheros facetus | reverse complement strand
ACTGGTGGGAAAATAAACAAGATTTTGAAGTTTAAGCTTATGTAGATTGATTCATTCATCAACCAAACTTAAATTAATATTTATCATGTTAAATATTGAAATGTGATTAAAATGCGATTAATTTCGATTAATTAATTACAAAGCTTTGAATTAATTTAATTAATTTTTTTAATCGAGTCCCACCCCTAAAAAAAAAATATATATATATATATATATATATATATATAAACAGAGACGTACACCTGGGAACAGGGCGACACACAGCATTGGGAGCAATGATGACGACACGACAAAGAACAGATGAAAACTGAGGGCTTAAATACACATCAGGTAATCAGGGCAAGAGGAAACAGCAGGGCACAACAGGTGAAGCAAATGAAACTAACAACACAGGGGAAGCAAATCTAAACACAAAACACAGGGAACAGAAGACTGTCAAAATAAAATAGGAAGTGACTAAACAAGGTATACGCAGACTTGACATGGGGAACTGGCACACAAAACTAAACAGGGAGCACGGCACAGGGAAACAGACAAAGAGAGACACAGACATGGGACAGAAACGCAGACTAGTCCCAACACTGGGAATAAAACTCAATATGAAAACACAGGAGGTCAGGGTCAAGACAAAAGGACAAAAACAGACACAAGATCACAGAGGAGACAGGGGCAAAGGGAACTAGAAAACCAAAACAAACTAGGAATTAACAAAACTCAATGAAAACAAAGCTTAACACAAAACGCTGGGCAGACGGCCCAGGATCATGACAGCAAGCACACAGCACAAGGCAATGGAAGAGAACACCAGAGGCTACCCAGTGGTAACTGCAGCCCAACTGAGAGTGGATCCAACAAACACCTGAATCCAGACACCTGTGCGTGCATGTGTGTGTGCTTGTGTCTATAGGGTTTCTCCCAAAGAATATTTGATAGCAGGTGTGGAGGCCCACAGATCCACGCCCCAGGACACGCAGACACCATGAGGAAGAACGGAGCCACAGACACCCAGTGGCCCCCCGAAGCACGGAGCCCCGGGAGCTCCCCACAGGGACAACCAGAAACGCCCTTCCCAAGAGGGCAGCAGAGGCAGGCCCCAGGCGACCCCTGGCAGCCACGATGCAGAATCCCCCAGAGGCCACAGCAACGAGCCCACAGTGATGAGCCCACAGACCCTGCTGGCAACCTACTACGCCGAAGCAGATCCGGCCATGGACAAAGAGACCAGAGCCTCGAGGGCACACCACCCTCAGACGACTTTCTGTTCACACAAAACCCCTTCCTGTTCACACGGAATCCTTTTTGGTTTCCAGTAGTGTGTGAGAGCGTTTCAGTAGTGTTTGTGAGAGCGTTTCAGTAGTGTTTGTGAGCGCATTTCAGTAGTGTTTGTGAGAGCGTTTCAGTAGTGTTTGTGAGAGCGTTTCAGCAGTGTTTGTGAGAGCGTTTCAGTAGTGTTTGTGAGAGCGTTTCAGTAGTGTTTGTGAGAGCGTTTCAGCAGTGTTTGTGAGAGCGTTTCAGTAGTGTTTGTGAGCGCATTTCAGTAGTGTTTGTGAGAGCGTTTCAGCAGTGTTTGTGAGAGCGTTTCAGCAGTGTTTGTGAGAGCGTTTCAGTTGTGTGTGTGAGCGCATTTCGTGTAAACAGGAAGGCGTTTCGAATGAACAGGAAGGCGTTTTGTGTAAACAGAAAGTCGTTTTGGCTAAACAGGAAGGCGTTTCAGTAGTGTGTGTGAGCGCGTTTCAGTAGTGTGTGTGAGGTCGTTTCAGTAATAATGTCCCTAACGGCTCCTCATATTGTGGAGTGGCTGTTTGGTTTCTCCAACATAGAGGTTCAAGCACTCCTTGCTGCACTGCACAGCATGCATTATATTGCTTAGCTTTTGTTTAAGATTTTTGTCCTGCAGATAAACCCGTTTTTGTCTTAGAGTGTGGCTGGGTCTGAAATACACTGTGATGTCATGAGTTTCACTGACAAACCTGATACATAAGGGATGACAGTGTTGCTCCATTTGTTACTCTCTCCCTAGCTGGTGTCTGACCTTCTTTCTTGTGAATCAGTCTATGTCTATTTATGGGCTATGTACCACGGGCCTTCAAGGTGGCAGTAACCATTACTTAAAAAGCCGTCACTTTACCCAGATGTCTTAGCAAATTACAGGCCAATCTCCAACCTTTCTTTAATCTCAAAAATTATTAAAAGAGTAGTTGTAAAACAGTTAACTGAAAATCTGCAGAGGAACGGTTTATTTGAAGACTTTCAGTCAGGTTTCAAAATTAATCACGGCACAGAGACAGCATTAGTGAAGCCAGACACAATTAGTTAAACTGCAGGAATGTCTTAAAGACATAAAGGTCTAGATGACCTCTAATTTCCTGCCTCTAAATTCAGATAAAACCAAAATTTTTGTACTCGCCCCTACAGATCTTAGAAATGTGGTGCCTAACCAGATACTAACTCTGGATGGCAGTTGTAGTCAAGACCACCTAACCTGAGATTGAGAGAAGACCAAGACTTTTAGGGTCCAAGACTGAGTCCAAGACCGAGTCAAGACCAGTGCCCCACTCTACATGACAGTAACATTTATATAATAATAATAATAAATAATGCATTAGTCTTATATAGCACTTTTCTAGACACTCAAAGACACTTTACAATTTCATGCACTATTCATTCACACCACAATCATACCTGGTGGTGGTAAGCTACTAATGTAGCCACGGAGGTGTGGCTGCCAATTTGCGCCTACGGCCCCTCCGACCACCTTCAAACACACAACACACAACTACATTCACACTTAGGCAAAGTGTCTTGCCCAGGGACACAATGACAGCATGCGCCCAGACGGGGACAGTTGCAAGGTGAGCACCTGCACACTGCGCCACTGCCACCCATATATACCATGCATGTAATGTGTCCCAGAGCGCCGCTTCCTTCCACTAATGGGTTTGCGGAAATCATGTAAAAAGCGTACACAACAAAAACATAATCCACATGTTTTAACGATCAGCTGCTAAAAGCATTTCTTACATTTGAATATCAGCCACCATGTTGTGAGCATAAGCTATCATGTTTTTAATGCAACAACAGGAAGTGACATCATCTTGCTGGGAACTGTAGTTTTTTATTCTTGAAGGCCTCTCATAGCTCTACTGGTGTTGAAAACTAATGTTTGACTATGGCTTTCTGAATACAAGCAGGGCTGCAACTATCGTTTATTTTAGTAATCATTGATTACTCCATCAATTAATCAAGTAATCAGATGAGAAATAATTTTTCATTCTAACAATTCATCTGCATATTTTAACTTCCGTACCGCAGATTTTTCTTTGTGTGAAACAAACAGCGGTGGATGGAGCTGCTACAAAGTTCTCTGTTCGTCAGGTTGCTGATCAGGTGGTTGATGAAGGACAAGCGCTGCTGCTTTGGATGCTAGAAAAACGTCGCCTTTAGCTCCACCTCAGCTCACCGTCTCAGTAACAGCTCCGCCTCTTTGTGCTTGCTGCGCACGTGCAGACAGACTGCACATAAAACAGCTGCCGTTGTGTTTGTGTTGAAAAACTGGGGGCTGCATGCGCATAGCATAGTTTTTACTGGAGGTTTATTTTTAGTCGCTAATAAATATCAATGTCAAATTTATTTAAATAGAACATTTAAACAACATGAGTGGACCAAAGTGCTTCACAGGCAACCAAAAAAATAAAAAGGCCATACATAAAAGACAAAAGAAACAAACAAAGATCCAAACAAAATATAACAACTTAATAAATACAAAATGTCAAGATTAGGCATTCCAGAGGCTCGGACACCTCTATTTTTAAGTCTAGACCTAGGAAATTTTAGGATCATCAGAGATTAAAGCATTAAAAAAAAACATTTTAACAGAGCCCCTCGGTACTGGGGNCTTGCCATTACTACAATTGCTGGTAGTAATGGCAGCCCCCACATCCATTCTGGTGACTACAGCTGACATAAAGAAAAAAATAAGAGCTGACATTCTCTGCACAACATATGCGCACACTCACACACACACACAGACATTCACAGCACAGGGCAGTGGGGGCATGGAAAAAACGTGTCAGCGATGATCCACTCTGTTAAAAAGTTTCCAAATGCTGGAAATCCGTGGCAGCGACAGAAAGCTTTAATGCCACTACTGTGGATGAAATGCTTCGCTTACACAGAGACACCTGAGCTGCAAAGTTAGAACGAAACATCGAAGCAACAAATTTGTATCCAGGATTTTAAATTACTTGAGAAATAGTTGCTGCCCTAATATTTGCAATAAATTTTCAATTTGTGTATCAAAATACATGAAGATTACTTACCTTTCATGCTGGGATTATTTTTTTTTTTAAATTGGAAGCCTGAATTTTTCATTTGATCTTCATTTTTCCTCTTACTTCTCCTCGTGTTCATCCCAGTTGTCATTTCCATAGCGCACGCGTGACCGTAGCAAGATCAAACATGTACACCGTGAATGAAATTGCCTGTGCCCTGTGGTAGATTGCAAATTGCAGTGAAATGATACAGGCGCAAGCCACGATAATAGCAGTGACCTAGCCAGGGCGGAGTCCGTGGGGTGCACTCCTGGGACAAGGCAGAGAACCACAATATTTTTTGGATTTGAATCACTATGTTTTGCATCCAATAAAAGCAAAGATGTTAACAAATAAAGTGGACAATATTCTGGCAAGTTAGTGATATTTCCACAGTTGCATTCTTGACTGGTCTTGAAATAAAATCCTGAGTCCTCAATGTCCAAGTCCATGACAAGACCGAGACCATCAAAAAGCGGTCTCGAGACCAAGTACTACAACACTACTGGATGGCATTACCTTGGCCTCGAGTAACACTGTGAGAAATCTTGGGTTCATTTTTGATCAGGATACATCCTTCAGTGTACGTATTAAACACATATATGAAACTGCTTTTTTTGCATTTGCGCAATATTTCTAAAATTAGAAAAATACTGTCTTAGAGTGATGCTTAAAAGTGAATTTATGCATTTATAAATTCTAGGCTAGACTATTCAGATTTATTATTATCAGATTTTTCTAAAACCCTCCTAAAAAGCCTTCAGCTGATCCAAAATGCTGCAGCTACAGTACTGACAGGGACTAGAAAGAGAGAATATTTCTCCAATCTCTGTAATTACTGTAGGGTCTTTACCTTGCCTTGAGGCAACTGTTTTTTTTTTATGATTTGGTGCTATATAAATAAAAATGCACTGAATTGAATTTGGAAAAAAAAACAAAACAAAAAAAACATTGACAATGATGATCCCCAAGACTTTTGGGAAATGGTTTGTGGGCTGACGAGACAAATGTTGAACATTTTGTAAGGTTTGAGTCCTGTTACACCTGATGCAAAACTAACACAGCCTTTCATAAAAAGAGCATCACATCATGGTGGTGACAGTGTGATGGTCTGGGGCTGCTTTGTTGTAAAAATGTTTAAATTGGTTGAACAAATGCCTAAAATCAGTTTCTCTTATTTACAGATAGTATTGGTTGCTCAGGACAATCCATTTGGAAATGTGTTTCATTGTTCAAAATTGCTGATGATTTTTGGTAAGTCCATTAGTCAGACTCTCTAATGTGTAATTTATTGCATTTGAGCTGTTAAAAGTATTTTTTTGTATTATGATGATGATGTATTGCTGATGATGATTCAGGGATAACATGAGTTAGAAACAGGAACAGATCACCTTGGAGAAGATATTAGGGTGCTGAGAAAAGGTCATTTCTCCCAGTTAGATGTGTTATATCTATTTCGAATTTATTTATATTATAAACAGTTCATTAGTGATTATACAATTAAAATGCCAAATCTTATCCACCAGTGGTACAATACATATAATTCCATATAGTCAGATACTGTTTTCGCTTCAGTACATCTTTGAGATATTTATATTTTATTAGTATATAAGCATTAGCATTTGATTCGTTTACTTACCCCACTACAATTGTCACTTTACATTTTAGATACAAAACAAATTAACATTGCACTACAAGGACATTCACTTGCAGTAAAGCATCTTTACATCTTGGTTATACTGATTTTAAGGTATGCAAGTACTTTAGGATGAAAAAATAATTTTTTTCTCAAGGTTCAAATGTATGTAATGTATGTAACTGTCTTAGTATATTTCACTTTACAATAAATGCTGTCCACACATCAAAATATTGAGAATAATATAAGTAATCATACTGGTGTTGTCTTCCATTTTATTATTTATTTGTTTACTTTCCTTAAGCAAGAGTTGCACACTCTTTGAATCCTTTGTTTTTCTGATTCGCTTATGAGTCTTGTGTGGGTTTCTCCCTCTGTTGCCAGGGCATTATTTTAGAGTATCAAAAAAATATTGGTTCTGTAGGGCTCCTGTATTAGACTAATGCAAGGTTTACTGGCAGTAGAAAGTGATGGCGTTCTGCTGGTTCCCTCGTATCAGCACTACAGGGCAGCAGAGGCCAGAGGTCAGAGTATCCAGCCAGGCCATGTACAGAGCACTGGGGCAGTCGCCGCGTGGTACAGGAAGGCTCCTGGAGAAAGGAAAAAAAAAAATCATCATTTACATAAACATGAACATAACAAACTAGGATAAGACAAACCCTCTCTTGTACGTAAGCCATATGAGCTTATGTCATGTTTTATAACTTAACCTCTCTGTATTCTTTTGCATGAATAACACTTTTTTTGTTGGAATTACAGCCTGGTTCACAGTATTAGGAAAACAGTTGTGTGTACAAAGAGCCTGTGATCTTTGGGCCTTCAGGTGGCACTGTTTTAAAAACAGGCATGATTCTGTCATGGAAAAACTACATGGACTGAAGAACACTTCCAGCAATCTTGGTAAACATAGTTCACCGTGCCATTGACAAATGCAAGTTAAACTCTATTTATAGAAGCTTATGATGACTTCTACATACTATCATGTAATAAATAAATCAAATCAAATCAAGATCAATCAATTTTCTTTCCATAATATTTAGGTGTTTAGAGTGTTCATCAGATCACTCTTTGTTTCATTGTAGCCATTTGCTAAAATCAAAATGTGATATTTCAGGTTTTCTTTTTTAATAAATCTGCAAACATTTCTACATTTCTGGTTTTTCCTGTCAAGATGGGGTGCTGAGTGTACATTAATGAGAAATAAAATGAACTTTTTGGATTTTAGCAAATGGCTGCAATGAAACAAAGACTGAAAATTTTAAAGGGGTCTGAATACTTTCCGTAGCCACTGTATGTCATATGTATATCATAATTTTAAAAAATACATCTATTTACCCATATCATGTTACACACTACACTACATTACATATGCTATATAAACCATGAAATGAACTAAACTAAGCATGAAGATGAATTAATATACAACTGCCTCATTCCTGAGACAAAAATAAATCAAGGCAATATAAACAACTTCAAATCAAGGACTGTTGTGACCATTTTGCACCAACATACCTAAAAATGATCTGAACTACAGTAATCCCTCGCTACTTCGCAGTTCGCTTTTCGCGGACTCGCTGTTTTGCGGGTTTTCAATCAATATTAGTGTAAAATATATATTGCGGTATTTTTGCTGTTTTGCGGGTTTTTGTGGTACTTGTTCTTCACATGCGTAGTACGTGTTGTACAGTAATGTATATATTTGGTGTATAAGTGTGTGGGGAGGGTTTATAAAAACTTAAAATAGTGTATAACGACTAAAATAATGTATAAGTATTAAAATAAATATAGTCCCTACTTTGCGGATTTTCACTTATCGCGGGTGGTCCTGGAACGTAACACCTGCGATAAGTGAGGGATTACTGTATTACTATAAACAGTGCACTTACACAAGCACAAGGGCAGTTTGATGTGAATTCTTCCGGATGATTTCATTCAGCCTTACTTTTCTCTCAGACTGTAAAACAAAGAATTAAAAAAAAAAAAAAAATTACTTAAAGTTACATAAAGTGGGATCAGGTTTTACAGTGCAGGAAACACGCACCTTAACTTTGAAGGCCTCAAACTCTTTGTCGGATATTTTCCATAGTTCTCTTTGTCTTAGCTCCTGAACCGAGATCCCTTCCAGCTCTTCATGATATAGTCTGAAAGGGGCGATGCTGTCCACAAATCTACTCATGCTGCAAAGCAACACAGCAACACATTCTAATAATGTTAAAACCCTCATGAAGCCTTTAACCTTTTGTTGGCACTGAGAACAAACAAGAAGCACCACCTCATTCTCATTTAGTGTTTAATTATCATCTCATCAACTGTGTACATAAACAAGACTAATTTTAAAAAAGAGATTTTTTTTCTATTGTATATTGTGACTTGTAACACACAAAAAAATTCAACGTTACATACTTCTTGGGTTGAGGAGATGTCTCAGTGTTGGTCATGACAATAACATCAAATGTGAGACGGAACCTCTTCAGCAGAGTGGTCATGCTGAAAGAAACAACAATCAACTTTTCAGCAAGTTAGTTTCTGAAAATCATCGAACACACTGTTGTGTGTAATGCTGAAATAGAAAAATGTCTGAAATTTTCCACCACTAATCCACTCAGTGTAGACAGAAATGCTCTTTCAATAAATATATACAATTTTTATAAATATATTAAAAAAATTATACATATATTTTTTAAATTAATCCAAATTTAACTACTCATTTTATCATATATAATATTGTATACCTAACATAGTGTAATGAGATTGGGATGAACTCTGAAGTCATCATCAGTAGTCTGGAGGGGAGGATTGTGTGTGCAGCATACTGGGCCTCACCCTTATTGTGTGCAGTATTATGGGTTTTGTACATTGTGGATTTTGCGGTGATATGCTTATTTGATGTGGTTGCATCCTTTAAGGGTGTGTGGGCCTTTTTATAAAACTCATGTGGACAGATTTGCTATCACTCAGGTATCATAGTTTCATTCTCGCCCTAGGCTAATTCAAATGACCATATTTTAATGTATGAGATTTGTCATATTAGTTGTATTTCATGAGGTTGCATCTTGTTTTCAGGCCTCTGATGGACTATAATTGTTTTTACAATATGATAATTTAAACTCTTCCAAAAGAAAATAAGTTTTGTCATTAGTTTATATTTATATATTTAGTTTAATTTATATTTATATTAAGAGTGTAATTTGGATTTCATTTAAAATTCATGAAAATACATGATGAAGTTAGGGTAGAACAGAATAAACCTACTCTTCACGGCGTTCCTCCATGTTTTGTTCATCTCCAATGATAAAAACCCTGATCTTACAGTTGCGCCAACGCTTTCTCCTGGCGAGCAGGTAAGGCACCAGTAAAGTCAATCCTAAAAATACAAAAACACAGCAACTAAGAAATACAGGCTAACACAAATGCTGTTTTCTTCAAGATGGATTGGCTGATCATCCATCCATCCATCCATCCATTTTCTATGTAACTAGAGCAGCAAAGAACTTTCTATCCACACCATTGGACTCTAGATTGTCTGGAAGTACACCAAGGTGTTCCCAGACACATAATATGTCCAGGATGTCCTGGGCCTGCCCTGGGGTCTCCTAACGCTCTGAAGCATCCAGGAGACATCCTAGTCAGAAGCTCCAAATATCTCAGCTGGTAGTCTGGACATCTGACCAAATGTCTAGTCCATGTTCATTAATATAAATTAAATGCTACACACTTATCAAAAGTTGCCATAAAGCTAGCATACTCTGTTTATTTCATGAGATTTAATCTCCTGTGCTCACCTCCGTCATCAGCTATCCAGTAGATATCAATGTTCTTCTTTCCCTGGGAATTCTGAAACACCGTCTTGATCTCCTCACCATTATCAACAGCTGCAAACACGAGAGTAAGAGTGATGTGTGATAGTAATGATTACTGTGTATAACTACTTAGGAAGCAATAGCTCAGTCGGAAGTGCATCAATAGGCAAACAATGTCAAGCAGCATCTCAAAACAATGTTGGGTCTAATCTAGTGTTTAGAAAGCAAAAGATTTACCACTTCCAAAAGCAGTAACTTTAAATGGAAACAATATAAGAGAGATGGTGCTTTAGTTGGCTATAGCTGAATCTTTTTTAGACTATTTTTACACTTTCATTTATTTCTTAATACCTTTGATATGTCAAAAAATTATTATTTTACACTACACTACCAGCTAACCAACCAAATAACCAAGAATCTGTACTGTACAGCAGCCATTTTCAAAGTCAAGAGTGCTGCAGCCCACTTAAAAATTAGAAAATCCCATGCACCTCATCCAATCTTAAATTTTTACTCTAATCAAAATACAAGAAAAAAATTATGTATTTAGGTCAGAGTAATGAGTAATATCTAAACTAACTGCCTCCTATTAACAGTTTTAATTCACTTTTTATATAAATAAAAAAATGTATATAAATATGTAAGTATGCACGCTTGTGAGTAATTTCAAATTAAATTTCTATTATTACTGTGGCCCCCTGCAATTCGTCTGTGGCCCACCAGTTCAATTCAATTCAATTTTTATAGCTTCAAATCACAACAAACAGTTGCCTCAAGCTGCCACCAGGGGGCGGCAGCCCACACTTTGGAAATCACTGCTGTACAGAATATAAGTATAAGCTTGCTATTAATCTCCAGTGAAGCTGTATGTTTAGTTTACATGGGGAGTGTGGAAATCTCATAATGATTTATGATTGGGAACAAACTGTTGACCGGACATCCTCCTTTGGGATTTTCTGGTAGTAAGCAGTATTCATGGCTCTCACTTGTTTTCTCATAACTCTTTTAGATAGTTTCAGTTAGGTTTGGATAGCTTTTTTCTCTTAACAAATGAAACAATCATTTTAAAACATAATTTTGTATTTACTTGGGTTATCTTTGGCTCCCATTAAAATTTGTTTGATGATCTAAAAATGTAACTGTGACAAATATGTCAAAAAGAAAAGAAAAAGGAAAAAAATGTAAAGAAAAAGAAAAAAGTATTCACAGCGGGAAGAACAGTTCACTTAAATTGCAGCTGTTTCTCTTAAATGACTTTGATATTTCAGCTATAAGGGAAGAAAATAAACAATTTTATTTGGAGTCAGTATTGGAATGATAGACTAGAAACCTTCAGGAACAAGACTAAACTGTCCTCTTTACTTCCAATAAGTTTATAAGTACTGCTTGTGCTTACCTGATTCTTTCTCAGGAGACTGATGATCATCACTTTCAACAGATTCGTCAGGTTCAAAGCCCTGGTTTACTAAAAAAATAATAATAATAAACATGTTCTCAATGAGTGTTCAGTGACTGCTCTTTGGTTTCTTACTGATGTGCTGTGTTACTGTATAGGAAAACAAATAGAGAAACTTCTAATGAATGTATCAAACCTGCAACTTCAAACTGGTCGGACATATCCAGTCCATCCATCATCCTCAAGATGCACAAACTGAAGTTGGAGTCAAATGTGTCACTGCAGAACAGTAAGAGAGGATGGGTAATTAGTCAAAGCTTTCCTACTGAGTTACAAATATTTTTGGTATTTCAGGTGCAACTATGAAAAAAATATTAGAAACATTCAATCAGTAATGACCAGCGTACTATATAGTGTGGATATAATCTTCAATACTTTCAGGAGAACTCTCCCTCCAGTTTGCCTTGAAGCCAAGGACCAAAGTGTTGGGCTTCAGCTTGCCAAGACCAGATGCCTTGGAGGAAACAAAAAAGAAGATATTTTGGGGACAAAAAAAAAACATTAAACAATATAGAACCACTTTTTAGATCCATACAGACTGAAAGGTTGATTTTGTTGTACAGAACTTTGCAGTTTGAAAACAATGAAATGCAATGATAACTGAGCAAACTATCCAGTATCACCTAAAACTATGCGGATGATACAGTATTGTGCAAGTCTTTATCCACTCATTTCTCACTCTTTTTTCTCTCTTTCTAGTAAAATAGTAAATAAGTGCAGAGATTTATATCCAAACATAGATGGAAATGCAATATACAATGCAAAAGCTGTCTGCATAATATTAACAAGCTTGAAGGTCAATGTTTAGTAATGACCACCTTTCTCTGAGGCAGCTTTCTTGTCATTTCTTTAAGTAGTATTGAGGAATAGTTCTCCAGGCTTCTTGAAGGACATTCAAAGCTCTTCTTTGGATGTTGGCTGCCTTTTGTTCAGTTCTCTGAGAAGATGATCCAACACTGCTTACATAATATTCCCATCTATGACTGATAATGTTCCATTGTGTCTTTTTATATCCAGCTATGCTTTTACTATGGCATCTTGTTTGGAATCCCTCCCATGCTGAAAAATGAAGCTGTAGCCAATCAGAGGCTTTCCAGATGGCATTGCATGGTGGATCAAAATCTGATGGCACTTTTCTGTGTTTATCTTTCAATCATTTTGACAAGATCTCAACACCAATGGCTGGAATGCAGCTCCAAACCACAACAGAGCCTCCACTATGTTTTACAGATGGCTGCAGACACTAACTGTTGTACTTCTCTCCTGACCTCCTCATACTATTTAAAATTGGTTCTTTGCTAAGTTGTCTTCTATTTAGACCAAACAGTGGTTAATTCCTTGAGTTAGATGTGCCTTTAATACATACAGGTCAGTGTTTAGTGTCTTAACAAAAAACAAAAATTAAAAACAAACCAACAAAAACCCTCTGAAAATGGTCTGGTACAAGGACTGGACATGAAAAATGACTGACAGAGAAGCCAATCTTCTTGAATTCTTGAAAGCCTGGGGCACTATTGCTCAAGACCACTTTTTTTAAAAATCACAAGAAATTCTGGCTCCTTGGAAGAAAGATACAAAGAAATGAGGCATGGCTCCATTTTTGTGAAATACATTGTGAATAGTTTTTAAGTCAAAAGTCAGATTTTGTGCAAGTTAATTTACAGTTTATTCTGACTGTGAGCACTCATTAATTATATAATAGCAGCTGTACCTGTAACAAGAAATGAGTTCCATCTCTGAGGGTGTCAGCAGTAAAGTGGGTATAAAACGAGCGCACCTTCCTCTTGTTTAGCCATTTTACCATTTGATCTGTAGCATCCTGAAGCTGGGTCTGCCTGCCTGGCTCCTGGAGAAGTCAGGAATTCAAAATTGTCTTTATAAAAATAAAATGCTACATGACCAATAAAACACATCTAACAAAAAGACAGCCTAAGATTTTTTTTTTTTTTAGGATTGGATACAGAGATATAAATCAAATACATACATCATTTCTCTTATTTTCCTTTTACAGAAACATGTTGGCTGGACGACTCACCATTATAATGTCTCCACAGATCATGAGACTTGCATTTTTAGTGAACGCTGCAACAAAGTCCACCAGTGCAGGTCGCTGGTTTGGAGGTCCAGTCAGGACAAAACATTGTGGTCTAAAACAAGGACATCAGAGAACAGTGATGAGATTACTATTTAAATAAGTTCCCTCATGGTCTGTGTACAAATGAATTTGCTGCTGTGGAAGTTGCATGAAGAAAAATGCCTGATACACCAAATCAAACATGAATACTTGGTTGGTCGGTGTTCTGTGTTAACAACCACATCTGGTGTTGTTAGCCAAGACCAGATGCCTTGGGTTCAGGTGGAAACGGTGCTACTGTTGGCCAAAGACAAAGGTTGAGGAAAGGGGGAAGGAATGTTCAAAGGCAGCAAGAGATGATCCAAGGCAGGAATGCGGAGGTGAGAGCAGGGACTTTAAATGTAGGAACTATAATTGGTTAAGGGAGAGAGATGGGTGATAGAAGGAAGGTAGATATATTATGTGTGTAAGAGACTGGGTGGAAGGGAAACAAGGCCAGGGGCATGGGAGGTAGATTCAAACTGTTTTACCATGGTGTAGATAAAATGCTAAGAGGGATGGAGAGAAATGGAAGAGGGGGGTAATCTTGAAGGAAGAGCGTCCGAAGAGTGTTGTGGAGATGAAGATAGTGTCAGATAAGATCATTATGATTATGAAGCTGGAAATCAAAGGGCTGATGTTGAATGTTGTCAGTGTGTATGCCCCACCAGCTGTATGTCAGAAGAGAAAAAGGAATTCTGGAGTGAGTTGGATGAAGTGGTAGAGTGGGTCTCCATGGGGAGGGAGTAGTGACTGGAGCAGATTTCACTGGACACATAGGTAAAGGGAGCAGTGGTGATGAGGAGATACTGGGTAGGTACGACGTTAAGAAAATAAATTGTGGAAGGAAAGATGGTAATGGATTTGGCAGCAAGGATGGTGATGAATTTAAGAAGAGGTATCAGTATTTTTTTAGCTGAATAGGTAAGATTATACCTATATATAAGATTTTTCTTCCCAAAAGGTATAAACAAAAAGACATTTCTGAGTCAAAGCTACGTGCCCCAAATGTCCCACGGACATTCTGATTAACATTCAGCTGTAGATGTACATGAGAAATTACTCAAAAATCAACTATTGGCATATTTAAACAATAATGCTCCTCAAATAAATTAATGTTTTTTTTCCTCTATAAAAATACTCTCAGCTGTGCTATTAAAATGTAAATAGAAAAGATACAGAGCAAAAATATAAAAGGCTGACTTATTCTTTAAAAAGCCAGTCTGGTGAAGTCTACTTCACTGGAAAGTGCTTCCTCCTGTGTGTACTCCTGTACATCCAGTACTGTGACAGACTGAATGAACAAAATTGCATCTGCGGGATTTTAGCCATCTCAGTAAATCCATAGACATACGCGCTGACATATCACACCAACAGGCCCACATGCTTAATGCGGTGTCTGCAAGCACATGAAAAAAAAAACGGGACTCAGGGGGGGTGCCAAACAGCGTATGACAGCGGAGGGTTTCAGGTTTCCAGAACTCTCTGACCTCACCGGAAAAGTCGCTAAATTTGTTGCTAGTTGATTTTGGGGGAAAAAAAGTCACCAGCAGGGTTTGAAAAGCTACTAAATCTAACAACAAAGTCACTGAGTTGGGAACACTGCCATGCGTTCACTTCCTGCATGATTAATGGGTGAAGCGGCGAGAGGAGGGGGCAGTGTGAAGTTGTGCAGAGACAAACTGTGAGAAGAGAAAGGTGAACTGGAGGAGCTACAAGTATGATTGTAACGCGACGTAGCCTATATCGATATAAACAATATTGTATCATCTTATATCTCGTATGAAAATATATCGATATTTTTTAAAAACTCAATATATCGCCCAGCCCTGGGCTCTAGGGTGGTTTTAAGGAAGCGACTGAAAGGGTGGAGGTAAGAATGTAAAGGTGGCAATTGAAGAAAAAAAGAAGGTTGCACAGAATTGAGGGAGGACTTAAGACACTCTCAACTGTAGTAACTAAAGAGGGATTAAGTTAATGAGCCACACCACAAAGACATGGAAAGAGTTGTTGAATCAAGGTCAAGAAGAAAGGTGATGATCAGCAGGCAACCGTATGGCTTCATGCTGAGAAAGAGCACTTTTGGTCGATTCAAGAGTGTTGATAGAGAAGTACAGAGAGTTGCACTGTGTCTTTGTGTATTTAGAGAACGCATGTGAGAGAGTGCCAAGAAAGAAACTGTGCTTAAAGACATGTATAATGACACCAAGACAGTGGCAAGGTGTGACAGTGTATGCAGCGGTGGGATTACATCAGGGACTGACTCTGAGACCCTTCTTGTTTGCTATAGTAATGGACAGGTTGACAGATGAAGTCAGTCAGGTGTCTCTGTGGACTGTCTCTGTGTGTTTGCAGATGACATTTGTGATCTGTAGTGAGTGAGTGAGGGGGAAGGTGGAGCTGGGCTCTGAAGAGAAGAGGAATGAAAGTCGGTGGAAGCGAGACAGAATACATGTATGTGAATGAGCAAACCTGACTGAACTGGAGATGTTTTGTAAAGAAGAATGGTCCAAAATACCTTCAACCAAAATCCAGACTCACATTGGCAGCTATAGGAAGCGTTTAGAGGCTGTTATTTCTGTCATTTTTTTGTTAGGGTGCCCAAACTTAATCACCTGCCTAATTTTGTTTAAATAATTATTGTACACTTTCTGTAAATCCTATAAACTTCATTTCACTTCTCAAATATCTCTGTGTTCATCTGCTATATGATAGATTTAACTGAAATTGCTGATCCAAACAACCAATGATTTATAAAGGAAAATCATGAAAATTATCAGGGGTGCCCAAACTTTTTCACACCACTGTACTCTTAGAAAGGGGTTTGTGTGCTACCAGTAGATGCTGCCTCACAAGCATGTTGTTATACAAAATTCAGACAAATGCGTGATGTTTAGTTCCCTTACCTAAAATTCTTGACATGATCCTCCACACCAGTAAGGGAGAGAGAGGCTGACAAAGCCATGTTGTATGAACTTGCCTGGACTGAAGAACCCCAGTTGCTCTCTGTTGTTTTAAATTAAAAAAAAAAAAAGTACACAAATGCAATATAAAAGAGGGGGCCAAATACATTCTTGGCTTAATTCCTGTTTGATCTGAAAATACTTCTATACAAAGGATCATTGACTTTTTAAGGGTTTTTTTTTTGTTTTGTTTTTTAACTTACTTGGTTTCTTGTAGATAATGTATCCAAACAGGAAGAAGATGATACCCATGGTGACTAGAGCAGCCCACCAGGTAAAAAAGAACATCAGAAATACAGATGACACTGTTCCATATAGAGCTGTCCATTTGCTATAGTAGTGAAATGAGGGCCTCCAACCTACAGCAATATGAGAAGATCATTATAAGGGGCTATAATACAGAAGGTCTGATCTTAGTAGTAGTAGTCAGTAGTGTGTGAGACCATAAAGGCTTGGTATCAAAAGGAATGGGTATCTTGACATTACTTTGATGATGTTAAAACCTTTTTATTACTGCTTTTTATGTGTCTCTTATGTTATATGTATCTCTTGTCCTTTGTAACATCGTCCTTTGTCTTGTGAATAGGCAGGAGCACGCGCCGCTCCAAAAAACAAAAACAAAAAACTAATCAACTGTCATTCTTAGGCTTCTACTCAGCTGAACGCCACTCTGTTTTAGGAATATTTGTGGGCATGTGTAGCTTGGCGAAAATTTTGTCTGTTTTCAGTTTATTCTTCCTGCCATATTAGTCGCTGTCCATCGAGGACACTCACATATTCAAAGTTATAACAGTGCTATACATTTTTTTTAGATGTTTAGAACTTGGCACATCTTTGGATGGATGTTACAATCTACTGTAGCACCTTGGAAAACAGCCACATTGACTACTTTATGATAGCTGAAATAATTTGGAGCGTTGCCCAATTAATTTGTGCCTCAGTGCTTGCATGCTCTTGAAATCATTTGGACCTGGAAATAGATAACAATATCTCACTCAACAAGTGGATGCTGGGTTTGATGCTTCCATGTTTTACTTTCTTCATCTCCAAACCTCTAGGATTGACTATTTAGAAGTGTTACAAGCTATAATTCTTCTAATTGCCATTTGAGGACTCTCCAAAAGTGCTTCAGTTCTCACAGACTCTCATGTTAACATCAATCTTAACAGCGTTAAAAATGATGTTTGTAGCCTGTTACATAAAACAAAAAAAACATTTTGGCTTCTATTGTAGTTTCCTCCATAGACAACAACTCTACAATGGATGAATTTTATTTATTTATTAATTTAACCCATCCAACTCATGTGTTTTGGGTTGGGTGCGCCTCCTATGCTTGGTTGTTTACATGTTTTCTTATGTTTTCAAGGGCATTCCTTGCAACCTCAGATAGCATATATCAGCAGTATCAGAAGTATTGTTTGCACACTCAGTGCTAGTTTCTATCAACCATGACTACAGTGTTCCTATAATTAGACATAAGAATTAACCATACTGAAAATGACGCTAGAATCTGGTTTGAAAGACTTGTATCTAGTCGTATGTAGTGGAGTGGCTCAGTACTCACCAGGGGCATTGGTGACTGTAGCATGAAAGCAGCATAAGTTTATAAGACCGTAGGAACACAGGAAGAAGTTGGAGATCAGAGGTGCAATGGCGTTCAGCTGAGCTGTAATGACACAGAAGAGAAAAAACACAACGTCTTACAAAGAGCCAGATAGCTTAATCACAAATTATGCAGAGATACATACAGATAAGTACAGAAAAATGTGAATGAATATTTCAAATAACAATATTGTGATAACATTGGATCACACCCACCAATTAGAATGATGCACACAGCAATAATGTAGCAGAGTATGTAGGCTCGGTATGGCTCATTATTTTTCCCATAACCCTTTCCAAAGAATCCAATGTACGGGTATATTTTGTCGTTGCACAGACGCTGCCAGATGAGACAAAAGTCAAACACACGTTTAGATTTTACTACTTTATTACATCATTTGCTCTGTGGTTTTGCTGTTTACTTCAGTTAGGGTGTAGCAATTTGTGGAAGAAAGCTGTCATTTGTAACTTTTTTGCATAGCACGCCAACGCCAAAGTGGCTTAAATTTGATTTATTATTAATTTGCATGCAACTTATCTAGTTACAAAAAGTGTCCACTTGTTTATTAGTCTGTGGGAAAGTGTCCCTTAGATCCCTTGCTCTGTGACCTCAGGAAAAAGTTTAATGATTATGAAAAAAATTATGGTCCTCATCAGTGCCAGAAAGTCAGTAATGCAAGGTATGCAATGACTACTGTATATCCATGTTTTTATATACAGCCTATGCAAGAAATGGCAGAGCTGTGGACACTGCTGTCAATTGTGTGTGTTTTTTTCCAGACTGCCAATATCATGAAATTGCAAATATAAATATCATTAGATTCTGTGCTTGCACTAGCCTTCAAAAACTGCTAATAATTTGCTGCAAATATTCAAGTTATAATAATGTGTCAACTTCATAATTGAATAAATCTTGATAACTTGTGAAAAGTCATTTTAAGAAGCAACTTCAACAGTATTTATTTTAACTGGTGAATACTGTCTATACTATCTCAAAACAGAAATTGAAAATGATACATAATGTGGTTGTATGAGTCACACTACACTAATCTAGCTTTCTTTTTTTAAGCACTTGATTTATACCTGTAAGGAAATGAAAGCAATACTGAGAGAGGCAGAATAGCTGTATTGTATCTGCTGGTTCTCACCTGAAAAATTTTAGGGGCAGAAACAATAAATCCAAGAGCAGAAGACAAGGTGGCTGCAAAAACACCGGCAAGCATCACGTGGTAGGAACCAGAAAGCTGGCCCATTACCTGGTAAGAATGTGATGTAAAGACAAAAACAAACCAAAAAATAAATAAATATATTACTAAAGCAAAACTGGCCCATGCTGCAATGAAACAAACAAACAAACATGACATCTTATTTGACCAGTACCTGTAAAGAGTTGGCTAGACCTTGTTTGCAAGTATTTGATTCGATGCACTTTGTGAAGTTCCAGCCCAGATTACATGCCAGCCCTATACAGCCATCAGTGGAGTTTCCAATTATGGTGTCGTTGATGTTTCCAGAAGCATCCCGCACTACACATGCCCCTGCAGTTTTCAGGTCATAGTTAAAAACAGCTTCAGACACACAGTCTAATCCTTTCACATTCACATGCATTAGACTGTCTTCTGCATTTACTTTACAACAACTGAATGAGCCTTTCCTGTTTAGATACCTGTTTAGATACTAGCCTTATCATATGCAAATCAATAAAGAAAAAATAGGGGGAAATGAGTAATTACCAGCAGTGAGAGTAAGCACTACGTAGCTGAAAGTAGTCCAAAAAATGGCCCAAAGGGTACCTTTGGGGATGGCGCTATTGGGGTCCTGCAGCAGGATTAACAAGTTTAAAGTCAGCATTCACATAGTTCTTGTTAGTAAGAAGGATTTCTCTTTTATATCCTTGTCATACTTTGAGGTCTCCACAGATGTTGACTCCAGACATGATGCCAGTACAAGCTGGGAAGAAAATGGCAAACAGTCTGGCGAAGTTGCCATCAGGTCCTCTCCAGTCTGGTGTCAGGTTTTCTATGAAGATGTCACCTGTAGAAAATGCCAGATATTAGTTTAAATACTATTAATACGCTTTGAATTCTGAAAAAAATGTTGTAAATACACATGAAACACACAAAATCAGACACTTGTTCTTNCCCCCTTTTCTTATCAAATGTTTATTATTTCCCGTGTTTCTCTGCTGAGTAACATTACAATGGCAGTGCAAAAAATAACTGAAATGTGTAAATGAAGCTAAAAGGCATTACATGTGTTCAGAAAAAGGAGACAAACCATTTAATGCAACTTTATTAACATTTATAACAAATACTGACCAAAGTATTTCAAAATAATATTTTTTCAGTGCTGTGTTTAGAACAAGAGAAAAATCGAAACTTACTGCGATATCCAAAGATGCCCAGTGCTTTTTTTTCCGGGCCAGGAGGTATAACTGTTCCCACAATGTAGTTGACTAAGGAAACCAAGAGAACTATGAAGAAAAGAATCTGGGTCTGAGAGAGAAAGAGATAATGTAGAGAGGGCAGAAATTAAAAAAGATATGATGAAGAGTAAAAGTTAGTAAGAGACAAGGAGATTTGTAACCCAATGCCTGCAATTAAAGTGAAATGTGTCCAGATTTGCTCACCTTGGACTCCCAGTCCATTCCAGCCAGTGCAATGCACAAAAGAACTGTCACTGTGCACACACCCACAACACGGATATTATTAGCTGGACTGTCCAGGGAGGTACCCATGCTCTATATGATTCAACAAAGTTATTAAAAAACACACAAAACTAAACAGGGCATACAATAACATCACTTATTAGAATGCACTTTACATGATATGGATGTCTACTGTATGTATTTAAAAAAAATCAAATACTGGATTACCTGCATTAGAGTACTGACTACCTCTGAAAAGCCAACAGTATGGAGTCCAACATTCAGAGCATTGGCAAAGGAAAAGATCAAACCAATTGATGCTCCAAGTTCAGGACCCAGACTTCGGGATATCATGAAATATGCCCCACCTGAATATAATATTTGAATATTTGAATATTACACAAAAGGAAGACTATATATATATATATATA
>JASGAU010356173.1:0-11077 GCA_030220045.1 Australoheros facetus | reverse complement strand
ACACTCTGACCTGGACTACTCACATTGAAGCTCTGGTTAAAAGAGCCCAGCAGCGCATGCTCTTTCTGAGACGGATGAAAAGAGCACACCTCCCCCCTCCAATTCTTACCATCTTCTACAGGGGCACCATAGAGAGCATGCTGTGCAGTGGTATTGCAGTCTGGGCAGGAGCCTGCAGCGCCTCTGATTGGAGGCACTTACAGAGGGTGGTGAAGACAGCTGAGCGAATAATAGGAGTCTCACTTCTACCAATTCAGGTCACGGCAACCAGTCGCTGTCTGAACAGAGCTCAAAACATCTACAAAGACCCCTCCCACTCTTGCAACGGACTGTTTTCGTTACTGGCCTCTGGAAAGAGGCTCCGGAGTCTTAGAAGCAGAACAGCCAGATTTGGAAACAGCTTTTTTCCATATGCCGTAAGATTGTTGAACACTAGATAAGACGCTGCTCATTCCTCATTCCTCTTAACTACCTCATGCTACTTATTTTGTGAAATATATTGTTGCTGTGAGCTTGCTGCTACTGTATATATGGTCTATATCTTTTATATTTTATTGCTAAATTTTTTGTATTATATTTTACACACAAAATTAACAATTTTAGAATTTTAGACTATGTCGAGCCATAGCAACGAAATCTCGTTCTTATGCGCACTGTACTGTGTAAATTTGAATGACAATAAAGTCTGTCTAAGTCTATTAGCAAAGCAGACAAATAGCTAGTCAGATGTATCAGACACAGAGAAGGCAGCCTTCTCTGCTTCTGGGCACAGATAATGCATGGTCACCCACTCGCTTCGCAGAAGCCTTAGCAAGAAAAAGCGCAGTCGTATTTGAAAGAAACGTCATGTCGTATTTGAAAGAAACGTCACGTCATGTTTTGAACTCAATGGGTTCAAAACGGGGGCCACAAAGGGTCTCCAGCACCAAAGTCAAATCCAGTGAGGGGACACTGGACCTAACCACAGGTCTCACCTGGCAAACCCCTTTCAAAAAGCACATTGTAAGAGGGTTTGCACCTGGCATCACCCCATCAAAGCCAATATGATAAGCAGATATGGCTGCCAAATAGACCTTAATTAAACAAAAGGAAAGACCCTTATCCAACAGCCCCTGCAACAATGTCAAAATATCCACAAGGGGCCACTAGAATCAGAGAGAGCTGATGCTGGTGCACTCTCTCTAGAATTGGTGGTATCATTTCCACTGCGGGAAATACATACAATAGCATGTCTGGCCATGGGTATGATAACACATCCACCCAAAGGGGTGCCTCGTGCTCAATTCTAGAGAAGACCAGAAAGCAGTGAGCATTGACCCTGGAGACAAACGGGGGAAGGGAGCATATCCCTCTTTGCCTGTTTGTGTAAGAGACCACTGTTGAATTGTCCATCCTGACTAAGACATGCTGGCCCATCAGAACTGGTCAAAAATGCTTGAGAGCTAAAAATGTGGCTAGCATCTCTAAGTGATTGATGTGCAGCTTGTGCTTCACCACAGTCCAGACCCCTCTCACAGATGTGTCATTACACAGAGCCCCCCCACCCACGTATTTGTGGACGCCACCTTACAAAACGACACCCTCCCAATCTGAGAGCTCCGATGCAGCAGCCCAGACTCCCTCCAAGGCCCGAGAGCTAACATGCAGGATGTGGTTATCATTAGCCTCCTGTGGAGGTGATGTGATGCACACTTGGTGAGGGAGGGTCCAGTGTTGAAACACTCGCATCCTTAACAGTCTGAGCAGCACCATGGCAATCATAAATGCCATCATGCTCAACAACTCTAAATTTGTTTGGAAATCCCAACTGAAACAGAGCGAGGCAGTGGTGTAACCCACTCTGGACTCCAACAAACATGCAGTTTGTTGGACGTGTCTTCATTAGGGCACAACAAGCAAATAAAGGAGGAACACTTGCTGTGTTAATATACTCAAACCAGTACTTACAGTAAAAAACTGAGGCAGTAAAAAACATTTTTGTTTGCAGGGGGCTTGTGCTTGGGGAACTGTGTTAGAAAAGTGCAGCACCTTCTGGGACTGACAAGCTGAACAGAAATTAGGCGGCTTCTTTTTGGGTGGCAATAGATAGGCGATAGTGGTGTCTCCCTGCCACTGGAGTGCCTCTCTCCACTCAATACCACCACTAGAAGGACTGAGGTTTCTTCCTACTGGGCATTGGGTCCCTCTGGGGGCCCGAAGGTGGGCCTTTGCTCCAAGCCGACTGGCATGGAACTTGACCTTGGGGCTGTGCTCTTGCTGGTGGTGCAGCCACAGCAACAGTAGAAGCTGCTATCTTGGCAGTGAGCAGAAAAATATCACAGGCCTGTGAGAGCTAGCTGCCAGCTTGGGCTTTGTATCATGTCTGGCGATGATATTGCGCAGAGCCTCTGTCTGCTTCTTCCTCAGTTCATATTTAGCCTGGATGGCTTTGATTTATTGCCCAAATAACCTGACACCAGACACTGGTTCATCCAAATAAACAGCCCTGTGCCTGTCTGGGACATCAGAGAGGGTCAGTCACAGATGCAGCAGTGCAACTACTGTTGAAACCATCCCTCTGCCCAGGGAGAGCACTGCATGAGTCCTTAGGAGGTGGGTTGGCTAAGCCACCGTCCTCCATGCCATTGAGCTCCATATACCGTCCATCGCCAGGCACAGTGATGCAGGTAGACAGTGGTTTGCTTCATAAAGTTGATAGCTTGAAGACAAAATCTGGGAGCATGGAAAGATAGTTTTTGACTGTTGTAGGCTCCGGTGGAAGGAAAAACCCTGCAAACCATTTCTGGCTGGCACAGCACCAGCAGCACACTGGGCCAACAACAGGCCCTCCTGCTTATGCTCCGCCAAACAATGCAAGCCCAGGCCAGTGTCCAGCATGTCATCATCATCCTGGTGAGCTAGCTCAGGCTGCCACTGGCAAGGGCTCTTGCATAGTTCTGGCTCACCTTCAGCTAACCCATCAACTTATTCCATGTGGTCTACCCAGCTCACCTTCGAAGCTGAGGCCCCGGACTCAGAGAGAAGAGGGTCGTGTTGTGCGACAGCCATCTTTCCCAATAGTTAGAAAACAGTTAGAAAATGTCAGTCAAAACTATATAATTTGAGCACTGCCGCCTGACTGCCAGCGCCCGAGGCATCCACTCTCGTTCACTTGTACACCACTGCACTATTGCGTGGTCTGCAGCACTATGGCCTCCAGTCTGGTGGATCAGTTCAAAGGCCTCATTGAATTCTCTAACATAGGCCATCATTGATTTACAAAAAGATTCACTACCGATTCCCCCTCTAAATTGTGGGCCGGTCTCTAAAAAAAAAAAAAAAAACAACAGCATCGGCCCCTGAGGACTGTCAGCTCACTGGGTACGCCAGATTACCAGTCCAGCCCTGGCTAATACTGAGGTTGGACTTCATGTACGGTGAAACAAGATAGTGAGCTGACAGACCTGTTGAACTGTGAACCTGCTGAACTGCGCATTTGGCGCAATGCGCCATCTGCTGGGCATTGACGGTTTTCACCCAGCCTGTTAGGATTTATCCTTTACTGCAAACAGCAGTGGATTTAAGACTAGCACAGGATTAACAGTTCAGGACAACTTAAGAAACAACAGACTTTGTATTGAGAGTCTGTTTGGCCTTTTGATTTATTTGGAGTTTTGTACATTTTGTACATTTTATTTTAATATTGAATGACCATATGTGGTGATGCTGTGAATGGTATTAATTCAAATGTGAATTATTTTGTTGGTTAAACACAACATTGAGACTATTGAGTCCTAACATGAAAACTCGATTGAAGTAGATATTGAAACTAAAGAACTAAACTGGATTTATTGAACGGTGAGTTAACTCAAAAGAACAACTTTTGTTAACTTTAAGTTATTATTTTTTGGTTTAAAAGACCTAAAAGAAATTTTTACAACAAGTTGGTGTATGAAATTATGTTTTATGTTTGTTAATTGTTGCCTATTTTTGTTATGTGGAAATAAATCCTTGCAGGACAATTTAAACTTATTTTCTGGCCTCTGGTCCTTAAGCGCAATATAATTATCACTGCTCTCTTATAGCTGTGTGTGTGTGTGCGTGTGTTTGTGTCTGTGACTATTTTTTATTGTCAAAATCATGCGGTTTCATTTCTATTGTGTTCATATTGATATTTTTGTATTTGTTATGATGTATCTTTTTTCAAGTTCTTATGTACTTGTATATCTGTACAGTTGTGACTGAGCAGCTTGCCTTGTTTGTTTAATTCTTTTATTTATTTTTTTCTGCAACAGGGCTTGTATTATTTTACAGTACACATCAGTGCTGAATTGGTAGGCTTGCCAGGTTTTCATAAGACGTGCTGTTGTAAAACTGGTGGTGGGGGGCGGGGGGCATGCAGACTTTACACATCCTCTGCACGCTGCCATTTTTTGCCATTTGGTGAATGTGGGTAGTGTAAATTTCACTCCTTCACTCTTTTCAAAGCTCTGTTTTACAGAATTTACCATACAGTGCTTGCTATCCACATACATAATAGTGAGGACTTCTTTGTTTAGTATAAGTCATGGAGTTATAGATTATTAAAATGTTTAGTTTCTGTGGCAGATGGTGCAATAAGAAAAATTTATACACCAATGCAGAACTCCATTACAACATCTCTCTATAGCTCACTTTCATTTATGTGCACTCTTTCCTCATCCCATCTCACACTTATCTTCCTGTTCCTTCCTCACTTACAGTCATCTACTGCTGTTTATCTTTCTTAATCTACTGTATCTATTCTTCGATCGTCTTGGTCATTCACCCGCACCCACCAACTGATGCAAGGCGAGGTAACTCACGGGGGAATTAACAGGTGAAATGCATGCTCTATATTTCAAGCACTGCTGTGCTGCATTACTCCCTTTCCATTCTCACATTGATCACACCAGAAGTTTATATAATTAACTTTTAACATCTTTTGAACCAACCCGACATTATAGAGGAGAAAGAGAGTTAAGCGCCTTTTCTCCATAACTGCAGGGGATTAAGGTAATGACACAGAAAGACAGGAGGAGACAGGTGGCCTCCAAGAAGTCTCCTCCTATTTTATACAGTAATGAAATTGAATTATAAACCTCCACTAATCTCTCCCACAAAGGTCTGGAAGATATTTTCTACCTGCAGGCATGTCAGCACCCTCCAATCACCACAATGTTTAAATTAAGTAACACTTTCTGTGCCAATACCATTTTCTATCACCCTCTATGTGAATGTTGCTCTTTATGGTATGTTATTTATCTGACCTTACATGTGAAATTCTAGACTAAATCACTAAATCAAGCATTTGTTTAAATATTAAATCACAGTTTGGCCATTTTTATAAGAATTTAATAATACTTAATACTCTGGGTAAAGCTATCTTTCCTAAACCAAAACCCTGGATTTTTTAGGTTTCATTATGACAGCTTGACATTGCAGTGGGAGCTCGATTATATCCCCTAGCAACAGGTGATAAGGCTGTGTTCACACACAATAGCCTTCTCTCCACACAGTGATAACCATTGTACTCACACACACACACACAAAGCATTTTGTACAGTGCATAACGTATACTTTTACCTCCATATGATTCTACAGGGGGGTGAATGTCAAGCTGCATGATTCTCTAAATTTAGTTCAAGGCCATGCCAGTCAAGGAGGTGAGCTCATAACTGTCAAAGCCTGTGAAAAAGAAGTGGAAAGAGACAGCAGAGCACACACCAGCCCGCAGATGCTGGCTGTATTATTCTGTATGGAGGAGCCCCTCAGCATGTTTATACTCATTCAGTCAGACAGCTGTGGGCATCTCAAGCCTGCCTATGCCTATGTTTTGCCTAGGCTCTCTAAGCCAGCCCCATTCATCATCCTCCAACAGTCCTGCTCTAATTGGGCTGCGTCCCCACCTGCTGTCACTCACAACCTCCTCCACAATGCGCCGGAAGAGATACAGATGTACCTGGTCCGGTACAGCCCTGTCGCAGCTCACCAGTCTCTACATTTGAATTGGAATAGGGGCAGCTGTGCCCCAGCAGCTACACTGAGCTGATCCCAGGCACTGCTCTTTCCTTTTCACCCAGTCAGTACCTACCTTTCTCTCTATCCACAGTGGTGTGGAAGCCTGGTAATGATGTGGCCTATCATTTTTACTGGAGACAGGGCCACAACACTCTGGAGGCATTGTCATGGGTACCTCTGTCCTCCAGAATGGCAAGGGCATTAGATATTCCTCTTCATTGATATGACTCTTAAAGTTTGGCAAGGACTAGTTTCATAATAGCTTTTGTCTTATTTGAGTGGTGCCTGCCACTTCAGATAAGACTTGTAGATGCCCTTTAGCTACCAAGCACAGCCAGAAGACATCTAATGAGCCTTTGAGATTTCCATGCTAAACCTACCATAAAATGTCCAGTGTGTGTCAAGACTAGCTTCAATTTGTTTGAAAGAAATTCCATGGTTTGAAGTTTCTGCATAATAGACAAGACAGCAACCAAAAGTCTCATTTGTTCAATTTGATTTTATTAATAAATAAAGGATTACAACTTTTGTTCAACGGAAGATTGGTTTAAGATTTGTAAGGGCTTGGATTGGTCTAGTTGGACTAACCATGAGGGAGATTTGCATTTGTTCACTCTGCATCTTTCTTGATCCTGCATTCTGTATACTTTAACCTCCTGTCAAGCATTGGAAATGTCCTTGCCTCTTCCCATTAGTAGCCAACAGAAATAAGAGGAGGAATTTTATGTGAGTATAGAATGACACTGCCTGATACGTAGTGTTTGGGCATGCTCAACATAATTTTATATGCCCCAGTGTACTCAAAGTGAGCTGATTAATTTGTATGCATAAAAAATGTAAACAGACAAAACAGAAGTGGTTATCCTGCTTCTGTGTCCCATTCAGGGTTTATATGAATGACAACAACAAGACAGGAAGAAGCATCTCTTGTGAAGAATTAATGGGCTTTTTTGTTTGTTTGTTTTGTTTTTTTACCACAGGAAGGTGGTCATGGTATATGGTCAACACACAAAGTATAAAGTGCGACATGGAGTCCAGGGTTTGCATTCAGGTGCCAAGTGTGGTTAGATTTTAGCAACAGAATCACTTTGTTCATGTTAAGGAAAAATGTTTGGATTAAAGGTCAGTTCATCTTTTTTTCACTGGTCTCTCCCCAACCTTTACCAACTGATGTGTTTAACTACATTAATCTTTAGCAAAAATTGCTTGAAAACCACATGCATGTTTGGTGCGTTTTGTAACACTTTGATTACAGGTTTAAAAAGTAAAACACTGTCAGACTTTGATAGAACTGCAGTGAAGAAACTCATGTATACCTCTTACAATTAATTGAATAGGCTCTTTCGATGTGACCATATGCTGCTGCCATATCCTGTCTCCTAACTTTTGAGACAGGAAAGTTTGAAATGTCAATTTTTATGTTTCAGGCTACATAAACATGAATACTTGGCTGCTTCCTGCAGACAACATTACGGTTTAAGTGATCTAACCCTAATGAGGCGTCAGCTGTACAGACAAAACACAGGATGTTGACTTTGATTGTAAAAACACCAGAGCATCATTTCAAGTTGCTTTGATGCAGAGTGCTCTGCAGGCAGCGATTATGTGATGAATCACTCAGTAAACTAAGAGTCTCAGGGTCTGTAAAATATACCACTTTTGTAGAACATGTATTTCCAGCTAATCAACTGCTTGTCTGACATATATCTGTTAATTGTCAGTAGTGCACAAGTACATGTTAAATAAGTGAATAATTTTGAGGGCACACTTTTTTAATGAGGTCAATAAGCTACTTGTGTAAAAAAAAAAATATATATATATATATTATTAATCAGCTCAGTGATTTTCTTTCATGGATTTTAAAACAAAGGAAAAACACTTATTCAAAAGCCATTATCATTGTACTTTTAATAGATATGATTCTTTGCCTTTTTGTGTAATATATCCTATAGCACCACTGTCATCTTCCAAAAAACCACTCTGTTTATCATTATTGACTAAAGGAGATCACCCAGAAAGACTTTGTATTCATTTGCAGTGACCTTTACCTCAAGGGGGCAGGTGAATCCAATGTAGGCCATTAACATTACATCCAGTGGATCTTCTCACTACTGGGTCCAATAGTTTTTTGTTTTTTTTTCCTTTAATTTTCAGCCATCTGTAAATATGGATAGTATGCACACTAGGAAGAAGAACACATGATTAGCTTAATGTTCTTATCTTTAAGTTAGATGATAATGGTTGTTGGATACATTACCACGAGTAATCAAATGCTGCTGCACTTGCATCTGTTTCTTGTCTGAAAATATGATAATGGAGCATTATCATCGTCATTATAACCATTACTGGTTAACTGTATTTTGCCATCATTCTTCTTTGTACAAGGTGACATGCTTTATCCTGGCAGCATGGTGCTAGAATTCATGTTTGTAAAGTGATCAAACAGCGTCAGGCTAGTTCCTTTGCACAAATTTACATCATTTTCACGTAATTATGGCCTTCAATCAAAACTGCTTATGTGTGTCAAACAGAAGCTGAAAGAAGGGAGGTATTTCCTGCTTATATTTCTCATCAACTGTTTTATTCATTTATTTATTTATTTAGGTTCTCTGCAGATGTCTAACTGTATACAAACATTATAATTTGTCACAATTATGTAACTTACTGTGTGTGGTAACCTTATGGATGGTCTACTGTATAATCAAGTCAAGTTTAAGTCCATTATGCATGTAGGAATCTCATTTGGTCAGTGGGGTAATGTACACAAAGACAGTAAACAGAACAGATAATGGCAAAGACTGTACTCAAACCAATGCATCATCCAAAGATGATACCTCCTCATCATCTGCTTCTACCCTTCAGTAAACACATAAACAGACTCACATACACAGGAAAGAAAAACAGCTGTGCAAGTCTACTCCCCATGTACAACACACACATACAAATAATCATATAAATAAAGGAATGTGTGACTTAAATCATGTTTTCATTTACAGTATTCTAGACCTCTGAAACACAGTGGGTCACAGAGCACGTTTAAATCCAAAATACTGGTCAAGTTTTAGAATACTACCATATCTGCAGTTGTAACTGAAATTTACATACATCATAAAGAATTACACATTTATTTACTGTTTAACTTATCAGTGGGGCAGCACAGTGGTGTGTTGGCTAGAATAGTTACCTCACAACACGAAGGTATTGGGTTCAAATCCAGCCTGGGGCCTTTTTGCATGTTATCCCCGTGTCTGTGTGGGATCTCTCTCTGTGTACTCCAGCTTCCTCACACAGTCCAAAGACATGCATGGGGTTAACTGGTGATTCAAAATTGTCCGTAGGTGTGAATATGAGAGTGAATGGGTGTCTGTTTTTCTGTGTTAGCTCTGTTACAGATTCGCGACCTGTCCAGTATGATCACTTTTTGGCACAACACCACAGCTGCCCATAGCTTGCATGAAAGTTGTCAGCAAACATCCACCAAGTACTTGCCAAACAGTTTGCATCACACTTTTTTAGGTTTCGCTACTATACAACTCTGATTAGTTAGCAGGGGTTTGCAGACAGTTGGTGTCTTTTATGCAAACTATGGGTTACCACAGCAATCTGCTAGTAACCAAAGCAATCACAAGGAGGGTTTTTTGCATCAGCCTCTTTATGGCTGATTTCACCCAGCAACAGCCCACACCCTCCAGCAACCACTCACACACTGGTCTGGGAATAACCACCAGAGTTTGCTGGGGGCTCCAGACCAGTCTCTAAGTCAATGGTGATAACCCCAAACTTAGCCCTTTAGGTCATCAGGCTCACACTATGGCAGTTTACAGCAGAGTTTGAAGAGGCAGGAATCAGTTGTTTGGGAGGGGCTCCCAAAGAGCAACTACTGCTCCACATCGAAAGGAGCCAATTGAGGTGGTTCAGGCATTTGACTAGGATACCTCTTGGGTGCTTCCTAAGTGAGGTGTTTCAAGCATGTCCTAACGGGAGGAGACCCCAGGGCCGATCTTGGACACGCTGGAGAGATTACATCTCTCAGCTGGCTTGGGAATGCCTTGGTGTTTCCCCTGAGAGCTGGAGGAGGTGGCCTAAAAGAGGTCTAGGCACCTCTACTTTAGACTGCTGCTGTAAAAATTGGATGAATGGATGGATGGATTTGTATATATTCTGATAACTTAGACCTCAAAGGGTTAATCCTAAATTTTTTTGTAGACTTATGGAGTCCTTTTCTTCTAATGTTTGGTCAGTATCTTACTGTTGGATGAACCCTCAACCAGCCAACCAGTCTCTTCTACTTTATTACTTGCACTCTTTTTCTTGATTTTAATTGAAATATACAATGCTATTTCTTTTGGTATAATATTAAGAATGTATCAGTGAATGTAGTAGCACGTTTGCTTTGTAACAGCCTTTGTACAGCTGTTTTCACATATGTACTACAGCACTCAACTTTTCTAGGCATTACCCAGTGGAGATGCATGTGAGAACACACATGTCCTTATTAGTCAAATCAGGCATTTAACAAGCCTATACTGTTAGGTGCTTGATTGAGACCATCTGAGAACAGATAAGTTAATTGTCCTGAGTATTCATAGCAAGTGAGTAGACGTCATATGTGCTGCCTCCTGAATGTCTACCCAGGCACCACCCCTTGCTTTGCCAACTAGAGCATTTCCTGTAGAGAGAATGCATCTAATGGACTACTTCATGTTGTGTGCGATGTATAATTTTAAACAATAGGCCTAACCAAAGGCCTAACCTAACAAAGGAGCGTTATCGTCGATCCTTCCTCCCAGCAGCTGTAAGACTTTATAACCATCACTGCTCCCAACAAAAACCACAATAACCTACACATTGTAGGATAATATATAATATATTGTAAATAGTCCAGCCTGTTAAGGTTCAACACACAGGCACATCATGTACATTGTATATAGTATTATTATTGTTTCATTGTATACAGTATATAGTATTATTATTATTATTATTGTTATTATTATTATTATTATTATTATTAAGGTTAATCTTGTTTGTTGTATATATATATATATATATATATATATAT